>JAFBJU010001289.1:0-77502 GCA_016785305.1 Colistium nudipinnis
TGGACATGTCGTCCGCTTGCTCCAGCGTGTCGGCAAATCTGAGAAGACAGGAGGAAGCAAGGGTGGACGTTAGAGCCACAGCTTGTCCAAAACATAGAAAACCATTTAGAATGTCAGTCAGTCTCAGTTAAGTTTCAATTCAGTTTGAAACAAGAACATTTTTCTTACCTTATGAATTTCATCTTTAGTAATTCATTTCTTCTTTATATATGATGTCATTAGAAAGTCAATATAGATGTTCTAATACCTTAGAGTTTTTACTTTCCCACATAAAATAGTAAAAAATTGCTGACATTCTAGTTATGTCTCAAAGGATAAGTGGTACAGATAATGGATTGATGGCTGGACAATTTCAACTTGGCCAGTTATTATTATTATTATTATTATATTCTTCACACTTGGTTCCTGCAGGATTCCCCACGTACACTTGAAGAGGAATGAACCTTTTAAAAGCACAAAGCAGGAGAACTGACCCTTGGTAGAAGTGGGCTTTGGGCAGGATCCCCTGCTGCACCAGCTGGAAGAGGAGCTGGCCCATGTGGTCCCGTGTTATCTTGCTGCGCTCCAGCGTCGACTCCACCCCCACGCGTACAAAGACGTGCAGCTGAGAGCCCAGATCAAGTTCGCCCACACACTGGACAGCCTCCTGCAAGAAAATATTTAGATGTAATATATAAGAACCTGGAGTGTAGGGAAAAAAGGAAGGTTTTCTGTCATCCTTAAGTTGTTCTTCCTTCCTCTTTCGGGTTTACGACATCTTAAGTTGCATCATGTAAAGTTGAATTACCCCTCCACCAACTCCTGTTCCATACATCAATTTAAAAAAAAACGTTATTAATCTATAAGAACAGATTATAATGATTCATTGCAGACTAAAGCGATATAAACAAAACACACACTTTCTCTTAATCGTCAATCTTTATAATACACAATCGGTGATGTTGCTGATAACCTGAATTAAAATATAGCGGAATCACTACCACTTAGAAATAAGATTGTGTGAATTTAAGATCATCATTTTAATATTATTCCTGCAGCCCTAGTTAACGTAGAGTACCACTTTAGCATCTTACAATTAGATCACGCAATTTGAGGTCCACAAGCTTAATCGACTGAATTTAAGTACCTTGGCATCGTTAATGTGCAGGAACTCGTCGATGATGGATTTGGACTTCCTCTCGATCACACCCTCAGACATGGCAGGTCTTTCCAAGCTCTGCATCACAGGCTCAGGTTTCACTGTCAAAAAAACAACAACAAAGGGAAAAAAGGAAGGTTTTCTGTCATCCTTAAGTTGTTCGACTGAATTTAAGTACCTTGGCATCGTTAATGTGCAGGAACTCGTCGATGATGGATTTGGACTTCCTCTCGATCACACCCTCAGACATGGCAGGTCTTTCCAAGCTCTGCATCACAGGCTCAGGTTTCACTGTCAAAAAAACAACAACAAAAATGTTAGAAAATGTCTCTATATATTTCGCCTTTAGTCTCATCCTATCAAGATTACTATGGGGTCTAAATGAACATTTATTAAATTGTTTTGCCATAAGGATGCCACTCTGCAGTAAAAGCATTTTTTTTTGTTTTTATTAGACGATTATCTTAACAAAAACACAGACAACTTTACAGTTATGAATTAAAAGGAAATGAAATCACTGGCATGTGTGGAAAATTACTAGCCCAGTCTTTGTGCAATTGATGATAAATAGATGTCTACAACTACAAGAACAAGAGCACATGGACATCTGGCTATCACCTCTTCTCAGTTTGCGAACCCCACCCTGAACTTTGCTGCAGCTCTAAATGGCACGCCAAAGATACCCAACCCCAGAAATGCAAGAGCAATTTTCTGCTTGCACCGCAGGGCCTCTGGCCCTTAACATTTGCAGAACTCCATACCTCAGAGGGAAATAACAAACCACTCTCCTAATTTTGAGTATTCTAAAGGTATTTATAGATATATGACGATAGATATCAAATCTTTTCTATGCTGTAAAACTATATATATATATTATATAAAATTGTTTTTTTTTTTTTTTACATTTAACCGCTGGGCATTCATCGCGGCCAGCACGAATATTTTTCAAATCTTACATTTCGAGACCCCCTGTATTACCTTCCTGTTGAAGACCTATGCTGTAAAATAAGATGAAAGTCTTATGCTGCAATACTATAACATATTTAAAAATTATAATAGGACATTAGATAGACTAAAATCACAGAAAGCTGATGTTTCAGTGTTGTCCAGTATATAAAATTTTTTTTTATTATTTTTTTTTTACATTTAACCGCTGGGCATTCATCGCGGCCAGCACACCCATTTTTCAAATCCCCCCCCCCCCCCCCACTGCCCGAACAGGGACATCTGCTACTGAACAGACTGTTTATGCCACTCCCTGATGTGAAAAATGTGTACGGTACCTGTTCAGGCAAAAAAAGAAAACTGATTAATAAATCTTAACCTTCTGCTGCTCAGTATGTGGTTTTATATTTGATTACTTTAATTCATGTTTAAGTTGAGTGTTACTCCACTTTTGTTCATACTAGCAATACATTACTTTTGAATTCATTATTGAATTTTGTGCCCAACAATGCAATTAATCGCAATTAATGGCAGGACATAATGCGATTAAAACATATAATCGTTGCCCAGCACGAATATTTTTCAAATCTTACATTTCGAGACCCCCTGTATTACCTTCCTGTTGAAGACCTATGCTGTAAAATAAGATGAAAGTCTTATGCTGCAATACTATAACATATTTAAAAATTATAATAGGACATTAGATAGACTAAAATCACAGAAAGCTGATGTTTCAGTGTTGTCCAGTGTTTTGCAGCATTGTGCGACTCACCAGCCTCTCTGAATCTGCTGCGCTCCGACTCCGTTTTGTCCTCAGTGACACTTGGTCTCCGGGGCTCAGCTCCCTCTCGCTCCCGATCTCTTCGCGGCTCCTCTGGAGTTTGACCCTCCTGCAGCTCTTTGGAACCGCTTCCCCGGATCAATGGGCTGGTTCGCGACGATGGTGGGACGGAGATCAGCGGTTTCTCGTTGCGTTCTCTGCCTGTACTGCTCCTACTGCCGAGAGAGAGAGAGAACATCTACTTGAATATCAATATTTCAATTAACTTTTAACTCTTTCAAATTTAATGGTGATATATCAGAGCCACAAAAAAACACCTCTTCACAAACAGGGATGATGTCTCTTACCTTCCCAGATTTCTCCTGGAGTCAAAGTCTGGGTTCTGTGGGGTTGTAAGTTGAGGTGAAGGTGTGGGTTGAGGTGAAGGCGTGGACTGTAGCGCAGAGTAACGGTTGAGGCCAGCTGTACGTGTTAGTTCTGTTGGAGAAGTAAATATACAATGTTACATATGGGGGGGAAAAAAAAAGGAAATGTATAAAAAAAAAAAAAATCTGTATGCTTTTGAGGGTGTTCTTTTTTTCTTATGCATCACAGAAACATTGGAGCACTCGATAAGTAATTCAATTCCATTCTCCAAAAAACCTGGATACAAATGGCAAAAATCGAATAAAAGAAGTGTAGATGCAACAATACTCTGCTATACAAATATTTATTAAACTATGATTCTACTCGGTATTATCATTGACACTCGAACTGTTCATCACACCGGTGTTGCAGTGTTAAGTGCCTTTGTCTCTTGATATCTAGCGTAATTGAAAATCGGAAAAACCACAGAGTTGGGAAGATAGATTTTCCACCTCTGAGTCAGTCTTGGTGATTTTGTTGGATGATGGGCTTTTTAGACAAAAGGTGAAAGATAGGTCCATGTTGTGTGATAGACAATTGTTCACACAGTGTGGTGCTCTGTGTTCAGGTCTTACTTTTCCTCAGGGTACTTACACTTGCTGCATTATCTCACCTGAGTCATTGGCCTTGGCTCCTCCACTGCTGCCCTTCCCCCAGGTGACTTGGGCTCGTGGACCTAACTGGATCTTCTCATCCATTTGAGGCTGCAGAAAGAGAATCATTCAATAAGAAGCTGCAGTGTTTCCATAAAAAAAACACAAAGGAAACAGATACAAACAGGAGAAAATATCCTGGTTCTTTGACAAGCGGATGAATTTAATTCCAGTTTTCAAAATGTCAATGTCTTATTTTAGCATTGGCTGAATTCTGCACTTCCCGATTTTAGGTACCAGCCAAATTACTCTGTCCATACCATACCATGGTACCACATGGTGACACCATTGGTAATGAGCACTCTCTCTGTTCTGCCAACACCAGAACATGACAGAAGGCATCCAGCAGGTGGCATTCCCTCCCAAAAAAGCTTTACACTGCAGAACCTGATAGGACCTTTGTACTACTTAACATGTAAACCACACTAATGTAGATCAGATGGGAACAGTAAAGTCAAAAGTTTGGTTTTGATCATCCCCAGGATTCACCTCGTTTCTGTGTAAACATGTATCTGCCGTGTTCAGAAACTTTCTCCCCAAAGAAAAGGAAACCACGGGTGGAGGAGCTTGTGACTACATGGAAACACATCTAACTAACATGAGCCAAACTTGTCACAACATGAAGCAGAAGCACCAGTGTCGCTCTCACAATACTGATGATGTACAACCGAAACTAATATTTGAATGATATCTTTGATCCGTTTCTAATCAATGGGCACTGCTGATATCACAACCTTCCTATTTTAAGCTTCTGTGGTTTTAATGGACTTTTGTGAAAAACTCTTTCACATCCATGAACTGAAACTATAATGATTATATATTTTGTCTTCTATGCGTCCCTAGTAGAGAACATGCTTGCGAACACAAACGCACAGGTTTCATGGTTATAAATCATATCATGGGATTTCCATGGGACATAAGTATCGTAATTTCCGGACTATAAGTCGTTACTTTTTCCCCACACTTTGAACCTTGCGGCTTAAACAATGAAGCGGCTAATATATGGAAATATTTTTGGGAAAATTGAGTTCCGTCACATTAGACCAGTGAAATTGCCGAACGGGTTAAGGTGGACCAATGAAACTGCTTACATTAAATCTAGTGCGCTCCCACCGAATCATTCTGATCAGTCATTTTGTCATGCACATGATACGATGCAGCTTTCAAGTTGAAGGTGACCAGCTGGGATTCCTGGGGGTACCACAAAGTTTTTGCAGCCACTCCACATCAGTGTAAATCGCACATTTAAGGTGGCGCTCCGTGTTGAGTGGGATGAAAGTGACGAAGAAGACAATGAAAATGAGGCTGAGCAAACATCGGATGAAGCAATTCATCCGATGTTCAACTCCGACTTCAACTCCGACACCGAACGAGATGAATTCAGTGCGCAGGAGGGGGAAGATAGTGACCAATGACTTTCTTGGTATACTACTGTTTATTTATTTTTGTTACAAGCCGTGTTACAGGCATTGTCTTTCGTTAAAGCCTGAGTGAATTTCACTCGTTTCAATGTGGACACCTGCGGCTTATAGACATGTGCTCAAAATATATATATTTTTTTAGTGAGAGTGTTGGGCGCTGACTTTTAAAAGCAAATAGACAAGTACAGCTTGGCTCACCTTTGAGATCTTTGGGATCTTGTTGGGGTCAATGGTCCTGCTGTTCTTCGTCATTGGCACAGTGTTCCAGGTCTCCTCTCTGTGTACACGCTGCTCTCTCTGCTCTCTGGGATCTATGAAGACACATCAGGACACAGTTCAGTAAAAATACACTGACTGTAAAAGTGGCCAACAGTGACATTAATGACCGTCTGTGGTATTCGGCTATACGAGATGAAATACTATAGGCCCTTCCAACATATGGGAAGGAGTAGGGGGCTTCCCGTCTGTCCACAGGCCTTGGGGACAGAGAGTCTGCCTGTATGATTTCAGGGTTTCCTGAGTCACTCTAGCTGTGCCGATGTGATTCCAAGCATTAAAGAGGATTTAGACCGCAGGTCTGACCTGGCCTTCTCTTGCTGTCCTTGGAGAGCAACTGCTGTTGCACTTTTCTCTGCTCCTCCTGCTCCTCAATCTTTGCCTCCTTGTGGATCTGCTCGATGGTTTTGGGGCCCTGGTCCGCTCTTCTGGACACCCAGTTGTGCTGAGAGAAAAATGACAAATACAGTGACTTCATATCTCAGACAGTGCTTATTTATTATTTTTCCATCCATGATAATTCAAATGGAAGTGTCAAAAATTCTGGGTTTTATGATACAGGACCAGATAAATTGGGAGTATACACAAAAGAAGCTGTCGATCACAGAGGAATATCCTAATGTCATGGGAATAACAAATTTACCCATCCAACTTGCATAAACCCCCATTATTAATATGAAGTATTTGCTATTATATACATTCACCTAGGCTTGCTATGATTAAGAGTTAAAGCCATGAGAAAGGGCTGATTAGTGAGTGGATTCTACAATTTCTGGTAGCAGGAGCTAGCTCTCCAGCACGCACACATGTCAAGGCGCTAGAACAGCTGTCCCTATTTATTTTGCACTTAATGAATCTTTCTGAAAATGTGTCGGAATTCATTAACAGAAGTAGCAGATAATCCATTCAGAAGAATATGATCAGAGTATCCAGAGTATCATGTTTCAGGAGGTTGGAGAGATATATAAAACATAAAAATATATATATATTGTGAACACGAGTTGTTTTGAATACTTTGCATTACGGACTCTCCAAAGCTTTGCAGATAAAACAAATAGAACACACTCACCAATCTTAGGTCTATAATATCCTGTAACATAAACCGTATCCTAGAAGACGTCTTCCTCTCTTTGACAATTTTTTCCATCTGATTGAAATACTGATCCATTCGAGGCTGGAGAGACACAGAGAGAAAAAAGAGAGATGGCTTGATTCAATTATATACATGTCTAACTCACTGTCACTCACTGTTTCAGTTATTTTCCTTTTTTAGCATGATAAAATTATATTATCCATACAGAACAAATTAATCTACCACCACCAGCTGGCTGTATGAGTTAAAAAATGTCTGCATGTCTGCAAAACTGCATGTTGAGCTATTTCTGCAAACCCAGAAGAGTGTTAACTTCTTTGGCTCACCTTGGCCTTCTCAAAATCAAGGTCCTTGCCAATGGTGGTGAGCAGCCTGCAGAGGCACTCTAAAGACTCCTCGTCGTGGTTTTTCAGCAGCTTGACCACACAGTCGTGCATGATGGCCTCTGTTAACATCTTGAGCTTGAAGAGCTCGCCAATGAACTTGATGTTGCCGATGGAGCGGTGCCTGGCCTTGTTCTTGGCCTCCTGCAGCTCTTCCCGAAGACGGTCCTGCTCCGACCCCTGATAGAACGAAGCAACATTTAACACATACTTCCTCTGAAAGTTATTCATAAAACTTCCTGAACAGACGGTTCCAATCTCGTTTGAATTCAAATGTGTCAGGAAAACAGAAAGCCAGACGTGGCACGTACCGATGCAGCAGAGTCCAGCTCCTTCTGCTTCCTCTCAAACACCACATCGTCCACCTTGTCTTTCTCAAACTCCTTCTGGCAGCGGTTTAGCAGCAGCTTGCGAAAGTTCACTGTGTTGTTGGGTTTGTCTGGTGTGGGCACTCTGAGCTGTACATGAACAGTTTAGTTGAGACAGTTAAGTATGACGGTACAGTTGGGGATTTTAAATCAAATACACATTTGATCTCACCCTGCTAATATCTTCTGGATGTCATCTTAAAGGGATGGTAATTAACAGATTGCAGAATGAACAATGTTTTTTTTATTATTGTTTACATTTACAGATAAGTTACATGTCAGTTCACACACTTCTCTGAACAACTCAGGGACCTGCTTACCGTGGCGAGGCAGCGGCACATGTTTCCATAGGCCACAGAGAAGCTGGGCTCATCAATGGCCTTCTCAAAGACCAGGTCAATGACGCCTTTGAGCCTCTCCTCCGTGTCGATGGTCAGGTCCGTCACCTGCTTCATCAGCTGGTTGAACTTCTGGGGTGTCAGCTTGTTCAAGATGCTGCGGACCTTCTTGAAGAGATCCTAAGGGGATTTGGTGATAAAAAGTTCTTCATCCCTGAGTTCATTGTTCCAAGCGATCAAAAAGCTGACGTGAAAAAATGAACCCTGTTTTAAGGCTACTGTAGGCACAGTTTTGATGAAAACATAATTTGTGATCTCAAGTTGCGAAAGGAAATTATTGAAAATCCTTTAATTCTATGACTATGAACTCATCCTGTTTTTATTTTATAATTATTCAGAGTTATATGTAGAATAAATTCATGATCAGGAATAATCACATTTTTATATTTATCCAATCCATTGTGTATTTCTTGTGCATGTGCGTGAAGCCAGCCCTACCTGTGTGTTCTGTATGTCAGGATCCTCTGCGGGGGATTCCCTCTTCATGCCTGGTTTCCAAGCATTCTCAGATTTTTTCAGCTGAACATCATCATGGACAGACAGGGTCATGATGATCTTCCTGGGTGGAGGCCGCCTTGCCCCAATGTTCATAAGCTTAATATGCATTGACAGGACATAAAGAAGTGTGTGAATGTTTCTGGCATCCACCAATAGCCTTAATTTCTTTTTTTCGTTATATTAAATCAGTCAGAAATACACACTATGAAATGTAGTATTGAGTTTTGTGGGTTTACTTAAAGCAATATATATTTCATTTAGCTGATACGTCTTGCGGATTTTGCCACATGCAAAAGGCAAATAACTTCCACTTATGTGTGTGTGTGTGTGTGTGAGAGACTCACTGCCGAGCCTCGTCCTCCGCTCATCTGCCTGCCAAAATCTGCAAATGCAGGTGTGAAATCAGGTCCTCTGGAAATCGCCCTAGAATCCACCACTCGAGATGGCAACTTGTTTTGGTTTATCTGTGAAACACAAAACATAGGCAAAACATCATCACATACACATACACATACACACACACACACACAAACACAGTATGAGCTGAACAGAAAGGGCAGGAGTGAAGACTTGTGTGTGCACATGTATTTCTAACCCAGTGCATGACAAGGTGAGCCCTTGTAAATGACAGTTGTACCACATTACCAGCTTTTGGTTTGTGTATTTTTTCTGCACTGGTAATAAATTAGGGTTGTTAGGTTCAGCGGGCTGCCCGGCGATAGAACTCAGAACCAGATGTGGAGGGGAGGGAAGAAGGAACGAGGGACAGAGTGCGATAGATATGTGGGAGGAGAGAGGAACACATCCAGCTCTTTGTCTTTCAGCTGCCCTTGACTTCCTCTCGACTCCTTTCCCAGTGAGATTTCACCGTCTCCCCCAGAGAATACGAGAAGATGGGATCGTGCCCACCAAGCGTTCGCCAGTCAAGATGTTCTTTGTTGAGAAGTGGGGGAGGGGTTCCGACTCTTTACACCGCCAAGTGTGACGTAATAGCAATGTGATTTTAATCAAAACTTCATTAGGGTGGACCATATGCTGCACCCATACTTATGTGGGGATCAGAAGACTGAATCAAACACAACCTACCCTTATTAGCCAATAATGGGGAGGCAGGCAGCGGTTTATAATCAACATTAGGGATGAAAGTAACCATTATTTAATTTATCCTCTTCTCATTCTCTTGTTGTTTTTGGCTTTTGCAAACAAATTTAAGGAGTTTAGGGAAAAAGAAGGAGATGGTGGAGGGGTAAAACCAGGAGGTGGCAGTAATGCAACTAAAAGGATGCCAGAGAGGATCTTCTCAGAGCACTTCTTCTTGGCAAACAACTTTTGGGTGCACTTCCACCCAAGGTGGCGTTTGCTTGACCTTTAGAGGAATTTCTATTCTCATTGAGGTTTCATGGCAGTTGGCATCCTTCAAGTTGCATTACCGCCAGCCTTTGGGCTTCATGCCGCTCTTTCCCGTCCTGTACGTCAGCAGGATTCAAATGACCCTGGGTGTGTGGCGAGAATGCGACTAAAATCTTTTTGCCAAACGCAAATAAAACACAGAAGAACAAGAGGAGGCATCTTTCATCATAGGCACAGAGAAGCACTGAGTTATCCAGATGGTGGCAGTAATGCACCTCCTAGTTGTTTGTCAACCACCACTAAACAACATGTAATTAGTACAATATTACAGAAGCCATTACTGACACTGAGGAAACAATGGACAGCAGTACAGCTGGAACCACAATAATATAATGATAAACACTTCTGCCAATCCAGTACCAATTCCAAGTATAATAGTTATGGATTGTAAACAGATATTAGGAAAGAAACAGGCCTAACACGTCTGTCTCAGGGAAACTAAATAATACATCATGTACATACATACATGTAACCGAGGAAATAAAAAAGTTTTTAAGTTAAGATTTTCATTATATCAATTGAGCCAGAATATTAAGTTTGCTATTTGAGACAGGCAGTACAAAGGACCTTTTTTAACCACAATATTTTTTCTAATGGTATTTGGAATTATAAGATTGGAGGACTGTAACTTACCTTGTCCAGCACCACATCACTGATTGGTGGGAGTCCCTCAGGCTTCTGGATGCAGGCAGGCATGAACTGGAAGCGCAACAGGAAGCCCCGGGCATACTGGCGTTTCCCACCGGCCTCTGACAGATCTGGCCCGCCGAAATTGGTTTGAGAAAGAATGAAAGAATAAATAAAGCAACTTAGCCCACTGGTAACTCCAGAGCACAGAGTTATGCTTAAAGGTATCATTTAAACATGCATTGTGATCTTACTGATAAGACTTTTTGCCTGTGTTCCCTTTTGTCCAAAGAACATGATGTTTCTTACCCTCGACATCTTGCGGAGCCCCTGTGGAGTTCTCTTTGTCTCCGGGGGTGGCTCCGCTGTCACTGCTCTCCGTCTCCGAAGTGTGACCGGCTCCGTTCCTCATGGGCTCCATCTCAGCCTCCCCGTTCTCCTCCGGGGCCGCGGGCTTTCCCTCTGCCTCTGGGCTGCTGCTGTCCGGAGCTGGAGCAGGGGTGGAGGTGAAGGCTGATGGTAGGGGAGCAGGGCTGCTGCTCAGTGGAGCTGACTGTAGGGCCTGCTCTTTGGCAGGTCCGTCCACTGACATCGGCTCGTCCTGTGAGGAGCCAAGAATCGGTACTCAGATCTCCCCATATTTCACTATAAGTTTTTTATTATTATCATTTAATCTATTTCCCCAACTATTATCTGACAGCCACTCCCATTTAAAACTGCTAACTGCAAATGATTTTAAATTTCAATATCTATATCATTTATCTATTATCAGGTAGAAGGTAGGAGGGGGGCATCTGACACATAAAGAAAGTGTAAGATACAGGAAAAGAAACTGAGGGATGGATGAATAAAACAAACAAAAAAAAAATTATCATTGCAGCTCTAGTAACGCTACACAGCTTCATGGCGGTTGTTCAGTGTAAACTAAAAACAGCGAGTAAAACAGGTTTAAGGTAGCATTGAATTTCAATAAAGCAAAGCAGCACAGGACCGGGCTGATTTTACATCCAGTGTGCTGGCAGAGCATTGAAGATTATGGATAACTCCTTGCTGTCATTGTCGGCCATAACAACACCCTAAAGTCATTTAAGTCTGCTTCTTGAACCACACATGTGGAACCAATTTTCACTTGAACTATGGCCCTCATTGTGCTTTTCCTCTTCCCTCTCAACCCCTGTCTCGCTCTTTTGACATGTAGTAGTCATTTAAAAAAACAGGCCTGTACCAAAATTAGATATCAACTGTAAAAAAGGGAAAAGAGTTTTCCGCATCAACAGATTTTCTGCCAAATGAATGCCAAAGTCATTTCTACAAGCAATTAAAGCAATGTAGTCATTGTAGTGTTGGGGCCTCTTTTTTCCCCTTTTTTTTTTTACCTTGTATTCCTTTTGAAGTGCATCTCCAGCAGTGATCCCCTCATTTGGTTTCCTCAGGGTCTTTGGTGTAGCAGAAGCCACCTGATTTACTGCGGGACAAAACAAAAGCAGGAACATGCAATTAGCCACTACCAGTCATGAAACAGTGGTGATGGCTAAAAATGAGTCCGTCTAATCAAACCGACCGAAAACAGATCCGACAATATACATTTTTGTGATCTAGTCCATCAATATCATGAAATCCAGATAACAACATAAAATGTCAATGTTTCACTCTGTCTGATGTGTCTGGCCAAACTAAAACATACATTCTTTGCACATAGCATTTTTTGAGGAATCAATAAATAGAGTACATTTCCAATTACCATTACCATGAGTCGTCATTGTTTAGGTTGCCACCAGATATATGGCTGTGATGACAGACAAAGCTCAAACTCTAGATCCTTATCCCTCTTATAAACTCTTAGATATATCTGTCAATATACATATAGTTACTGGAACTAATAATTTATCTCTGAATTCTACAGCTGCTGATATAGTACATAGTATGGTATAGTGTAGATATAGTACCTGTAGTGGGACTATTCCTGATGACTGCTTGATGCTGGGACTCTGTCTTGCTGTCAGTACTGCCACTATGTGCCTCTGATCCTTCTCTGGGGACGAGGTCTTTAGTGGCCGAGGACTCCCTGGGTTCACCGGCCTCTGCCGTTGCCTGCACTAGAGGAGGAAGGCCTGGGGGTGGCATCACAAGCAAAGCTGGGGCAGGGCTTGAGGTCAGGGGGACCGGCACCACGGCTACAGGTGCGATAGATGCCAGCGCAGCAGCGATGGGAACCTCTGGCCTCACGTCAGAAGGCAACGTTTCAGAGGAAGTGACCTCTCTGTAAGCAGGACCAGAGGCCGGGGGCTGGAGAGCAGCAGGGGCCATAAGAGAAGGCTCAGGAGAGGTGGCGTCCAGCTCAGTCCCAGACTCTGTCAGGCCGTTCAAAGCTTTGGAGGCCGGTGCGGACGAGGCAGCCGGAGGGGCGTCTGAAAGAGGCTCGTCTGTGTTGGGAGTCTGAGGTGGTGTCAAAGAGGGTTTGTGCTCCCCGACTGTGGAGGAGCAAGAAGAGGCTTGAGCAGTGGACTCCCTGATGGAGGGACGTTCACTTTCGTTGGCTGCTGTAAGTGGGAGATTGATGGGGATGGGGACCGAGGCAGGGAAGGAAAGCTCCTTTTCACTGGCAGAAGTGGCCTCAGTTACGGGTGTGTTGGCCTCCACTTTCTCAACAGGAGCTGCAGGCTGCACAAGCCCCGGTGAGGAAGACTTCTGGACAACTGGCTCCAGTTTTGGCAAAGCATCTGGAAAGAGTGAGAGTACAGATACCCATCTTTATAATTAAATCAGCAAAAGGGTATATTTTTTATCACATACTGTACTTAAAAATAAATAGAAAACATGCAAGGATCTATGTACATTGAAAAATGGCGATAAAATCAGATAAAGAAAAACAAATTCAGGTAAAAAAACTGCCTTGGTAGGATTCAATTTAAGGTTAAGAACGACCCCTGTTTTCTTTTGGGAACCTAGTTTTTTTTTTAAGAAAAGGGAAGGTATCAGGCAGACCTGGCCCTGGTTTGGTATCCGAGGCCCCTGTAGTCAACGGCTGCTGTGGCTGCAGCGGCTGTAGGGGTTCCAATGTGTAGCCTCCAGGATGGGCTTGCTGTGGTGGAGGAGGCTGAGGCTGAGGCTGAGGCTGAGGCTGAGGCTGAGGCTGAGGCTGAGGCTGAGACTGCGGCTGCGGTTGCGGTTGCGGTTGCGGCTGAGGCTGCGGCTGCGGCTGCGGTTGCGGCTGAGGCTGCGGCTCTGGAGTCTGGCTGCTGCTGTTCAGCTGCTGCTGGGATTTGAGGTAGAAAATGTGAGGATAATGAGGGTGCGGCCATAAAAACTAGCAACACAGAAAACCAGAAGAACACAGAGATGAAGGCAGTGCGCATACAAACAAATAAACAAGCAAGCCCGAATGCAGGATTAAGCAGAAACAAGACCAATGGGGTATGGTAAAACAGGGGGAACAAGACAAAGAATGGCGACCAATGTAGGGGGAATGGCAAGGGAATGAGGGCTCAGAAGATGGCAGAATAAAGGACAGAGAAAAGGGGGTTGACATACAGGAAAAACATAAATCAAAGGGGCACAAAAAGATAGAAAGAGAGAAGAAAGACACTGTTAACATCCACAGAAGGACACAGGAAGAAAGGAAGTCAAGACGTCCCATTTAAAAATCCAGGAAAGTTGTCTGGTGGGTAACTTGACTGATTAAAATGAGCCAGTGGAGTGATAGATATGGGGACCTGAGTGGATTCTTTAGGCAGAGGAGGCACACACAGACAGTAGAATGTGTGCAATCAACAGTCAAAGGTAGTGAGTGAATAGAAACGGTGATAGGAAGGAAGCAGGTGTAAAATCGGACCAGCACTTTCCAAGATCACATTTCTTATAGTGCTAAAAAATGAAAGTTTGACATTGTTTTTTTAACAAGTCACAGCACCAGCCTGCCTGTCTGAACACGTGCTGTGTGATGACTTTTCATTTGTTATTGTCTGAATCACTATATCAATGCGATCTCAATGTTTCCAAGAAACTTAGGACCAGAAACCCAAGGATTCTTTACTAAATTTGTACAACTCCTGACAAAAATACCCTACACATACAATGGTGTATAAACGTAGCACCTTAACATTAGCAATAAACAACAGGCATGTACCATTTTGGACTCAAAGCCATACCTGTGGTGGTGTGGGGGTAGAGGGTGGGGGACCAACAGGAGGCGTAGAATTCCTGCTCCCTGACCCCCCTGCCATGATCTCCTCTGTGATATCCCTGCCACCCTGATTGGGATCCCGGATACGGATCTGGGAGGACAATGACACAAAAAAAACAGAACTCACTAAAGCACCTGGGTCTTTGAATGCCCATGCCTCAGCCACATGGTGCCATCAGCTGCATTACACACGGCTATTTACTTATGCCAGTGTACCTGGTCTCTAAAAGATCTATGGCCTGAAAGCCTAATGGAAGGAGTGGGATTTGAGACTGACAGACCACATTTCCCCATTTTGTGCAAAACACCATTTCTGTTTCTCTCAACATTAAGAACAACATGGACAACTGGGCAAGCTCCTTCAGCGGAAGATCGCATGATCTAATTAACAGCTCATGGGCAGCTGCTCAATGGACATGGAGATGAGATTGTTTTATTAACTGCTGTTTCCAATGTCAAAGAAAAGAAATGTGTTCACAATAATGACTGTAAATACAGATAGGTAAATAATGAAATAAAAGCCACAAATCGCAGCAAAATCCTCCTGATCACCAATAATACTGGTGTCTGGCTGGTCTATAGGCCAAAGACCAATGCCTACACGAGTTTAATGTTGTGGCTTAATGTTTAAGTGATTTATTTCTGCCATGTTTGGTTTTTATTTACCTATTTATCGACGGCAGCCTGTATCTTGGATATTAAGGACACTCTTGTAGAGTGGGAAGATGTGGAGGAGTGTCATCCGTCTTTACTTGAAGTTTTCCATTCGCACATACAGCTATGTCTACAATAATCAGTGGTTACATGGCACGTGTGAAAGGCCTTTATATGTCCGATAGTACACAGCCTGTCTACATGACAGTCGATGAAAAGAGAGGTATTCATTTCTATCGTAGGGTAGCACCGGCACATGTCTTTGGTGGAAAAAACTAAGATCCATTGTTGAGAGGACAATAATAAATCTGTTAGTGACCACTCATAATGACCAATCATCATCCAATCAGGAAACTTGGTGTGATGGTGTGACCCGATCACAAACTGAACTCAACTCAATTTAACTCTATTTAACTTCAGGGTTGTAAAACTCAACCGGTTCCAGCCAGGAGAAGGAACTCCTCAGATACTCACTGTTTTCTTCTCACGCTTGGCTGGTGGAGGTTGCTGTGGTGTAGGCACTATGATGGGGGGTGAGGGGGGGTACACAGGCTGTCCTGGGTAGTAAGGTGGGCCAGCTGTGGGAACGGGAGCGGGCACAGAGGGTGAGACAGGTGGGTGGTACCTGAGGGGATCTGAAAGGATTTAAAAGAAAAGAAAAACAGAAGACATTTTAGTAAAACACAGAAATACTCCCTATGGGTGCACACAAGGCTAATGACGGGTTGTGCAGGCTACTATGTGGTAAAAAGTCTGATTTCAAATGTGATGTGGAATGTGTAACCAGATGTAGGACTCACGATATGGGGATGGGTAGTCCCCTGGTCCTGGACCAGGATAGAAGGTACCAGACCCTGGTGGCTGAACAGAATACTGCTGTGGTGGTCCCACATAGGGCGTACTGTGACGATACTGCAAGGAAGGAGGACAGGGGGAGACATGTTCACATGTCATCAGCAAGGACAAGACAGATACTGTCAGCGATATGATTTATTTGATAATGAAATGTTAATTAAGGATATATATGCTGGTCTATTCATATCTTTAGACCCCAAAATGAAGTGATGAAAATGTTTTTTTCTTTTAAGTAATAACTGAAATAACACACTTGAGTATATATTCTTCTTATTCATTCTTAAGTAAACTGTTGTTATAATACATTTGCCAGTGAGTGAGCAAGGAGCTCTTCAGGCATTTGGAGAGAACTTTTAGGATATGAAAAGTAAACAAATGGAACTCAACATATACAGGTGCATCTCAATGAATTAGAATATCCAGGAAAAGTTCATTTATTTCTGGAATTCAATTCAAAAAGAGAAACTCATATTATATATATTCATTACACACATAGTTCTTTTAATTTTGATGATTATGGCGTACAGCTAATGACAACCCAAAATTCAGGTTCTCAGATAATTCAAACATTATATAAAACCAATTAAAAAAATAGAATGTATACAGAAATTTCAGCCTACTGAAATGTTTGTGTGTGCACTAAAAACTTGATTGGGGCTCCTTTTGCATGAATTCCTGCATCAGTGCGGCGTGGCATGGGGACCATCAGCCTGTGGAGGTGTTATAAACCCAGGTTGCTCTGATTGCGGCCTTCCGCTGGTATTCATGGTTGGGTCTGGTGCCTATTATCTTGCTCTTGACATTCCCCCAGATTCTGTATGGGTTCAGGTCATTGGATTCCTGTGCTTGATTGGCTAGAAAAACTTGGTCATTAAACCAGGTCTTGGTACTTTTTTCAGTTGCCAAGTCCCTCTGGAAAATTAAATCGGCATCTCCCTTAAGCTCGTCAGCAGATGGAAGCATGAAGTGCCCTTATCTTTCCAGGTGGATGGCTGGGTTAACTTTGGACTTGATAAAACACAGTGGACCAACACCAGCAAATGTCATGGCGTCTCAAATCATCACTTTCTGTGGAAACTTCACACTGGACTTCAAGCAACTCGGATTCTGAGCCACTCCACTCTTCCTTCAGACTCTGGGACCTTGATTCCCAAACGAAATTCAAAATGTACTGCCATCTGAGGGGGACTTTGGACCAATGAGCAACAGTCCAGCTCTTTTCCTCAGGTTAAATGCTTCGGACGTTGTCTATGGTTCATGAGCGGCTTGATGTCCTGGAAACATCTGTGCGTGGTGGCTCTCGATGCACGGACTCCAGCCTGAATCCACTCCTTCTGAATCTCCCCCCAAATTCTTGAATGCCCATTGCTTCAAAGTCTTCTCAAGGCTGTGGATATCTCTGATGCTTGTGCACCTTTTACCTTGGACTCAACTTTATATGAATATGCGTGGATACAGCACTCTGGCCTAACCTCCTTGTTGAGGATGTCAAGGACTGTCTTCTGGACATTGGTTAGGTTCCCCATCAGTGTGTAGCTTAATACTAAGAGACCATTTAAAGGCCCAGGAAACCTTTGCGGGTATTTTGGGTTAATTAGCTGATTACAGTGGGACACTGGGGGCTACGGTATTCAACTTTTCCAGAATATTCACTGTTTTTGAGAACTTCAATTTTGGGGTTTCATTCACTGTAAGCCATAATCATCAACATTAAAACAAAAAAATATATATAGAATATTTCACTATGTGTGTAATGAATCTATATCATTAATGAGTTTCACTTTTTGAATTGAATTAAATAAATGAATTAACTTTTCCCCAATATTCTAATTCATTGAGATGCACCTGTATGTTAAGCAGTATGATGTGGAAGCAAGTGATGTATCCGAGAAACCGCAAGCAGCAAAGCAAAGAGCGTTTCCAAACTAAACCCAACAACCTCCCTCTGCTCCACCTGTACATGTGCATCCAGAGGCTTTTACTAGTCTGAGACATGCACCGAAATCTGAATCCGAATCTGTGTGTTTGGGACAGCATACGGCTGTCAGTGACTCTTCAAAAATAACAACAGCAAAGACGCCCATGAAGGGCTTACAAAATGTTGAAATTAGAAAATTGCCCTTGCCATACCTCTAACTTGAATTGAAGTGAACTAGTCATTTTAAGACCCATTATAGTGCATTTGTTTTACCTGTGGGATGTAGTACTGTGCAGCTTGCGGGGAGGGGAAAGGCATGGGTGCCATAGTCATCATGATGGGTTGATTAGTGGGGTAGACTGCTGTTGGGGTCTGCGAGCCAGGCCGTAGGGAGGGTGTGTTTGTCTGGATGGTGGGCCTCGCAGTTTGCATCTGAGTCCTCTGGAAAAACTGAAGGTAACCATGAGAGACACAACAAAAGACATTTAACACATTTTTCTGCTGCGCGGCCTTTTCAAACTATCAAATTTAAGCCACGATTCGGGATAAATGGCTTAATGATTTTAGGAGTACATAAACTCTTCATAAAATCTCTTAACTTGTAGTGTTATGAATCAGATGGATTTTTTCAATGTAGGGAAGCAAGCCCTGGACACTTTGGTACTTAATATTTCCTCTACACGCATTTAAATATGGCCATAAGAGTGTTAGTAAGTCATCAAAATGTAACTAAATGTTAAATACAAGAAATACAGGGCACATATGTTTGGACTTTGTGTGGTGCAGAAAGTAATGTCTCAATCTTTCATTCTTTTTTGTTGTAATGAGGCAGACTCCATTGCTGTAAAAAAGCAAAGCTACTGCACATCTATACAACTGCAAATTCCGCTTTTTTCTGCACAACCGGCTCGGCCAACATTGCAGTTGTACTAAAAGTGTGGCGTGTATCACGGCTCTGTTGAGCAAACAGAAATGTGGCTTGTTCTTTCTTGTGGATCAAAGCGCACAAATATTGTGGAAAATAAACATAATGTAGATGCCCTAGTGACTGCAGTAACAATGACTTCCATAAAGCCTCAATTGTAATGTTTGATTAGCTTTGTGTGTTCGGACAGCACATACAAATGCAGGGCTTAATGTGTGCCAGGCATAATAGAAGACTGCTATCAACAGCTGTGCATTTCCAAATAACTACAGCTCAGGTTGGGTATACCCGACCACAGTCAGCAGGCTTCAGTGAAGGAGGGCAGTATGAACAATGCTGTTTAACAGTCTAAAAATACACAAGACGGAAATCACCTTTAGCACAATAAATCATGTTCAATGGCTTTACTCTTAAAAGTCCAGAAAATGACCATGGACTATTTATTACTCTGAGATAGTCTCAGTAAAGTCACTGGCACGCCAAGAAATCTGAGTGAACAGCTAAAACAAGTTTTCAACTCAAAATGTGTTGGCTTAAAATATTGAATGAAACAGTTAGTGTACTCTTCAACAAGACTGAAAATGAGGATCGACCTGACATTATGCCTATGACAGGTGGCAAACAATTTATCACATGGACAATAAGTTACTTTCATCCAACATGCTGTTCATCAAACTGTGCAAGCTTATTGAATAATGACATGGAGCAAATATGATGAAAAAGTATGAGCTGAAAAGTTAGGCTAAGGTCCTTTTTCGGGATAGAGGACAGGACATATAGATAAAAATGGAGTGGAGTTAGTAGTGAAAATAAGAGGAAGGTTTAGGGTGAGTTGGAGGGGGTGGGATCATTTCAGGATGACCCTCATCATGCCATGCAGGGCTGAGAGACTTTCAACAAAGAGGCAAATGTTACCTGGATGGGCCTGAATCCTCCCTTGAGTATTGAAAGCAGGAAAGAGAGAAAAGCCAATGGGAGACTGAACTGGTGACACCGAAGCCTCAATACACAACAAGCATTCACCAAAACACATGAAGGCAAGGAAACTTTTCTAGCATGGAATGCACACATACCCATGTGCACACGCACCAGGCACAGATTTAACTTCCAGTTGTGTTAACCGACTAAAACTGTGCAGCCTGAGCCTATGTGCCAATATACCTCTTTTTGGCCAAATAGCGGTTTCTCAGTTCCAATGGGACTTAACTATCACCTGCAGCGCCGACCTGCAAAAGATATGATGCAGTGGGCACCAGGCCGGGGCGAGTCTGCCTCTTTATTATGAAGCTGATGTATAATAAATGCTAACTGTCCCTCAACTGACATTGTATGACATTTCCCATATTTTAGGTCAACAAAGATAATTCACATCCATGGGTAAAACTGCAATTGATATGACATTCTACCAATTGAACAGCTCTCGATTGCTTGTTTTGATGGTAATTAACATCTACTGGCTTTGACCTTTTGGTGGACACACAAGATTTGTGTCTGAAATGTACATGAATCTGTAAAATTAAATAATGACACTTTTGGTCAAATTATTAATGTTCTGATCTCTGTGCACTCTTTTACGGCGCATTGAGTGTGTTTCAGGGGAACAAAGGCTGTTTTCTCCATTGGTATAAAAGGCCACTGTTCAGCTACATCTGCTTTCCGACTCCACTTCCGTGGTGGCACAAGGGAGCCCAGAGCCAGCGTGTGACAGATAAAGTTTGCACTTGTGTGACTTGTGAGACTGTGTTTGTGCATGTGTGTTTACACACATCAATGCCAGTAAACACATCCGAAAAGACTTTGAGACCACACTATTAATAGTCTAATAAAATGTGCCCACAAGGAAGCATCCAGAAGGTGAGTGTGTTAGACAACAACTTACACAAGTGACATCTTAGGGACCAGTGGTGTGAACAACACGTCAGTCTTCATATTAGAGTCGTATTAATCATTACAGCATGATTCAACTAACACAAAGATAACTGGAAGTCGCATGGACTGAATGTCAGCACCTTAGACATCTTCGCGTGAGGGTACTACACCAAACAACATCATAAATAGTGCAATAAGAGACATATGCATGTTTTAATGCTGTGTCAGCTCTCTAACAGGATTCAGAAGGAAATGTGGTTTTAAATTGATTCAAATGTTACTTTTCTCAAATTACCAATAACTGATCTCCAACTGTTTTGCGCCCTTGCTTCAATATAGAGCTGTGTGCTGGCATCCTCTAGCTCACTCAACCTATTGTCTGTTTGCTCTTTCTCTCTCCCTCCCTCTCATCTCTCGCTTCCCCTCTGCAGTACCTGGAGAAATCCCACCGGTGGTCCTTCTGAACAGCCATTACGTTTTTGCTGTAGTTGCACGTAGTCAGATCTCATGTTACCAAAAGTGGCTCCGCCCGTAACCATGGGTGACATGCAGTTTTAACTTTCTCTTTGTGGCCCCACTTCAGTCCTGGTATTGACATCTGTCCACAGAGACCCGACCCCAAGTGAACAGCTATGGGTTCATCTGTTCACACCCAATACTGAAGTGTGTCCTGATTGTTCTACCCTGCTCTATATGATTCCTGTTCATGAAGACAAAGTCAAGTCTAAGACCGGCCAAGTAGCTATAGTAAATCGTAGTCTCAAAAAGCTATGCGAAAGATCTGACTGCACTCATTATAATTTTGCTGTAGAGGAAAAACACACCTAGACTTGTATTTTTTTTAAAGCACAATACAGGCGTCTTGGGTGGCTCTAAGCCCAGGGAGCAGCAATGGTGCATTGGGATTTGTTTTGGTGAAACTTTGGCATGTGGTGAGGCGATCATTGTCATTAAAATGGCTACTTCCCTGCAAACACCACAAAACAACAGAAAAATATGTATTTCGACTTTGCGTACTAAATCTTTTCCTTTGTATCTTCCTGTGAATCTGGTGAGTCAGACTGAATTCCCTATAAAAGAACAAGGATGACAACAGCAAAACTCTTTTGGAAAAAATAAATAAAAATAAATAATTAAAGCCTCTTTATTCTATTTGAAAGCAAATTCCAGAGCAAACTACTTGTATGATAAGGATTTAAAACATTGGAGCATAATTACCTGATGGTGGGTCGGTCGAGGGCCCGTAGCAAACTGGCGGGGGAGGGAGGAGAGGTTCAGCAAGGACAGTGAAGCAGTGATGGCATAGTGGGGGGGAAAGAAAGAGCACAAGAGAGACACAGAGAAAAGATGAGCGATGGAGGCAGAGGCTTGAAAATACAGTACACAACCACAGAGCAACAGAGCTTTAAAAGGAACGCGGCACATGATGAAGCATGCAGACCAAAGTCAAAGTGTGTATTTGCAAACTTGGAACTGTTGTCAATTTTCCATCACTTTAAATAGCAGATCTGCTGTTTAAACAACCATTGTATACACAAGAATACATGTATGTGTACTTTTTGACGAAGGTTTGATTTTTCTTTCTATCAGGAAGGAGTCAAAGGTAATAATTGGTGAAGCATGGTGTAAATAGTGGTACTTGGTTTATGTGTACAGACAATGCTGGAAAAGGAAATATATCTGGATACTTCTTACTTTGCTTGTTGGTTTGGTAAATTTTGAGTAAATATATTACTTAATAGGGCATATTCTTTCCCCAATCAGGATACACTAAACAATATACGATTGAAAATACATTTCACACAGAAAGATATTTAAAACTGGTCAGATAACAATAACCTGACATGATTTTACAGGAAAAAAAATTACAAATGATACTTCGGAGATATAATAATGTTTTTTCCAACTCCTGACTGATACAGTGACACCATCCACAACCAGCCACTGAGGTCTATGATCATCGTATAAATACTGTTAATGTTAAATTGATTCACTGCCCCCCTGAGTGCCCTCCATCCCTGATACAATGAAACTCAAACTTTCAACGACCCCTAACAATCATTTGGTGTGCTGTAAAGAGCGCAGTGGAACACTCACCGGGCGACTCTGTTGCTGTGCATTTATTTGCTGTGTCTGGGGAGAGTAGACTAAAGGGGCGGAGCCAGCATTTTGTCCAGGGTTGTACGGAGACTGTTAGGGAAAAAAAGGAAAGGAGAAGACAGACGGAGAAAGAGAGGGATCGTTACGTATAGAGCAAAGGCCTTGCACCAATCTTTCATGAGCACATTTAACACTGAGCACCGAATGCAACATACTATAAGACTACACATCACAACACTAAATAACATGTATAACCTGAATGGTTTTTGGTTGGAGGTTTATGTTCATTTTTTAAGTTGACAAGTGAGTATTGCCACAGAAGATGACCAACGGCAAATTGACCATAATTAGCAAGATGTAAGAAAAGAGACATAATAAATACGATAACATCTGAAAATAAACGCGCTGAATTTTAAGTATACTGAAATTTATATTTAAAATGTGATTAAAAATCGTCCGTGTTCAAAATCTGTGTAAAGTTCTGGTTTAGAATCACATCACTAGTTCAGACATGTAAATGACAAGATCCTTAAGTGGATTATTAAGTATTTTTGCAATATATTGTTTAAAAAAAGAAAAGGCATTGAGAACTCACAAATAGACTCACCCCTCCGCCTGTCTCCCAGCCCTTTGGGTAGCGGTACGGGGAAGCTGCGGGTACGGATACCTGAGAGAGCGCCGGGGAGTGGGCATGGCCGGGTGGGGTGCCCGCCAAACTGGGGTGTCCCTTTGTGATGTCATGAGCATTGTATGGAGGTCCAGCATGCCTGGCTACCTGTATCATATAAACAGAGACAGCTCCATTAAAAAAAAAAACAAGATATTATGTCAGCCCGATATGCACAGATTCAGAAGGACATAGAGGGGGAGCAGCAGTGGCATGATTCCACGATTCACTAGTCTTCCTGCTGAGGAATGTAAAATAAGCACTCAAGCTCCAGTTTAAGCCCCCTGTTTGTGTGCAGAGGTGAAGACCTGAGCAGGCTGGTGTTGAGGCCTGCCACAGTTGGCCGAAGACTCTGGCCTCACCTGCAGCCTGCAGTGCCAAACTACGTTGCGCGAGCATGTCTGGGCCTCATGGTTTAAAACTGGGTCAAGTCAATTATTTTACATTCCCACTCGTTTGAGTTGGAGCACACCTGGTATAACGAAGTCATGCTAAATAAGCCTTGTCGACCGTGGCCAATGGAGGGTTCAGGGGAGGCACCAGCCAAGTGAGCGAGATGAGATTGGATCGGCTCTTAGGCTGTGTCCACACTAATGCGCTTAGTTTTTTTATTTAAATAATCTTTTGAACTCAGATGAACGTTTTAGCTCAATAACAGATGCAATCTAGCACACCTGCAAATGCATATCACGTGACCATTCACTTGCGCTGGTCAGTTGTGAGGCGGATTATGCACTCTGCAGTCTGTTGCTTTATCACAGAAAATATTACTATGAGCAATGGAAAAAAAATGAAGACCGGAGATGTTTTATTTGTTTGGTTATCAGTTCATACGTAAGTGATAAGACCCAATGAGGACGCAAATGTGGCGTCATCATTTCCAAAGGTCGTTTTTGCCAGTCTAATCGAAAACAAACCCAGGAGCTCTCAATCTAAAACAGGGCCGGCAAAAGTGTGTGTGTGTGTGTGTGTGTGTGTGTGTGTGTGTGTGTGTGTGTGTGTGTGTGCGCGCGTGCAGATGTGACAGTAACAGAAGTGATCGATTAATGGTAAAATGTAGTCGTGTAGTCGTGTGGACGTGATGGCAGGATGGGCTTTGGCTGCAGCGGCTGTGGGCTGGCACCATGCAGGTGCTGCTGCAGGCCTGACACACAGGGAAATGAGATTGGATACTGCAGGAGGAAAGCACTGAGACAGCCTGGAAGGGGAACCCCACCTCTGCTCTCTTTCTCTCTCTAGCACCTTGTATTACCTTCTTACAGAACCTGGCCATCAAAGCTTTGAAAAGCTTCTTGAAAACCACATTTGAACACAAACCCTTATCATATTTGAATCTACTACGATGGACTATGGGCAACATCCCGCACAGTCTCCATATTCAAAGCCGATGTGCATTTCTCCATCGCCTCTGTGTGGCCAAGTTCCCTTAGATGACCTAGGATAAAGCAACTAATCTAGCTGCTGTTGCCAGGGGAGGAGCCTGCTCTGCTCGAGGCAAGTGGCCGATTCTGAGGACATACAGAGTGGTGGGGGAGGGGAGGCGAGCGGCAGTGTAGAGGCTGTACATGCAAGGAACAAGGGGAACAAACTAAAGAGTGCAAACCAGGCATCCACTGCACATACAGACAGTGTTATGGCACAGACATGGATTATCTCCACCAGTGGCAACACTACTGCAGCACAACCTAATCTGAATCTAACCTTTAGAGCTAGGAAGCATATGACACTATTGTTGTTATAAAGGCCCACAGCTGAATTTGTCCAACATTCACTATTCTACTGGTACAACTCACAGAAATGTCATTACTGCATCATCCAAGTGGTGTCTGTGTCAATACGTTATACGACTCTTTAATAGTATGAATGTCAATAATCAGTATATTACAAGGTCTCCCAAGCCCTTTAACAAATGAATGGCCTACAGATAAATGCACATACTGTATGGCTCATCAGAGGAAAAGCATAGACGGATGCAGCAGAGCACTGAAAATAGGCCCAAAGTTCAACCATGACAGGATAGAGAAGGAATTTGTTTATAACCAAATCTAATCGTCCACTCGTAGGCCTCACATGTTGATGCCCCTGGCAGGATAATATAAAAACCCAGATTAACGTGAATAGTATAGTGACAAATCTGATGTAGGAAATAAAAATTAACTCATGTGTCAGTGAATGGCAGCGGTGCCCTGAGGTGTCAAGCTTCTACAACAGGCCTCCTGCGGTAATGTCACAACATCATGTTGTTGAAACCCCCCCTCCCCCTCACTAATGTTTATGATGCCTGCAAAACCTACTTAACCTCTTGCAGAGATTGGTTTATGCTTAAAAATGAAATGTTCAATTGCTCAGTCAATGAAATCCTGCATGGACTGTGAGACAATGTTGAAAATATCAATTTCAAAAAATTAAGGAAGGGCAAATAGTTTTATAGGCTGTTATATTTAAGTGCTAAAATGAGTGCAATAAATCCTACTTTGATAAATGTTATATTGGAGGAAACAAGTGTACTTCACTGGTGCCAAATGGCAGTTGGGTCTCTATAGGCACTCAGAATGACACATTTGTGAAAGATTCCCCTCATTTGCCAAGCTTTAGAAAGAAAAAAAAGTTTTACATTGAATCAAATGCAGTTTATTACTCAATGTGTGTGAGATTGTTTGAGTGTTTGTATTGTGATTGATTGTATTTTGCCATGATTGTGAAAGGGGCTGCGTGCGGTGACTCACGCTGTAGACTGCAGCGACGCCGGGCTGTGTGGGGAAGATTCGGTCGTCCAGTGAGGGCTGAACCCTTGGGATTCTGGAAAAGGTGCGTCAAAGAAAACTGACAGTAACAGAGAACTTGAAATAGGGTTCATCATTGAGGAAGGTTCGACATTTTCACAGTTTAAGATTCCTAACATAGTTCACATACTTTTTTAGGAAACAAATCTAAATACAGTATTTAAGTTTGTTTGCTACACTGGTGTAACTCTGGTGAATTTATTTTTATATTTATGTAGTTGTTTAGCTCCAAAGGGCTTTCCTCAAACGCAGATAAACCAGTAGTGGTTGGATTTTAAGGACCCCCCCCACCCCCACCACCCTCCACCCTGCCCGAAATGCCCCATCTCTGAGAGTACACCATGTACCTTCACCATTTTGCAAGAGTTAAAGGGAAAATCTGAAATGGATTTCTGGACCACTTCGGGCCCGGGGACAGACAGAGCAACGGATTAGACAACTGATCATGCCTTAAGAGGGCATTGCAAACTTATACACGTATATTCGATATAGAGGGTCTCTTGTTTGTTATGCTAAAAGTCTGAATAATAATTGATCAAACAAACGCTCCAGGCTCTATTAAGCCTCTGAACAGGAGATAACGCCTTTTGAGACCAGTGAGATTCACTTGGTAAGAGGAGACCAAAGTGCGTATGTGACAAAGAAGAGAGGGAAGGCCTGTGGTTAGTAACCTGCTCGAGCAGTCGTCTGCAGCAGACAGACTCCCTATGCTGTCTGTCACATGGTTTAAGGGAAACTCAACGTCTGGTCTGCTTCCTCTCATCCAAATCAGACCTCCCTTTTCCCAAAGTCCCCGTCTTTTACCCTGCTCTTGCCCGCGGGGGCCATCATCTCTCTTGGCCCCCCGCCAGCACCTCTACTTGAAACCGACAACACGAGAAGGAGAGGGGGAGATAAAGAGAGAAAGGAATCATTTAAAAATGGGGCCGCGATTCAAAAAGCAGAATAGCAGCAGGAAGCGTTATCCGTTTTCTTCGCCAGGGAATTTTGGAGGAAGAACACAGCTTTTTTGCCACACACATTATTATGTACATACAGAAATTTGAAATAATTAGAGGCTGTATCGCACACCGAGCTCTCGGAGAGGGGAACGATCCAACTAAAATTGGCTGTCGACAGCATCATTTTTACAATTTTTACTTTAATTTTGACATATTTGAGAAGCTAAGGGAGGTGTTAATTGTATTCAACATAATTTAACTGCATGAAGTTCTGCCTTTTTCTATGATTGACAGATTTCCCGTCATGTTTTGAAGACTCTCTGCCAGAGAGGACAGGAAAAACAGTTATTGGCAAATATATCTTGACCTGGCGGGTGACAGACAGAGAACGAGACAGGAGAGGGTGCCATCAAGACTAAGGCTACTTGATCTGTCTGCTCAAGATGAGTTGACGGGGGCAACTGTGTCGAGGACCGTAAACAGAGAGGAGGGAACAAAGACGCCTACAGGCAGACCAGGGCTTAACCTGCTGGAGCAACAGGAACAATTCCGGTGGTCAGAGGGCTGTCAGTGGCAGTGGCAAAAAAAGAAAAGCCGACGCAAAAATGGTAAGGTTTGACCATGGTTTGAGAGAGACATGGATCTCAAGAGTGCAGCCAAATTGTTGAAAAAAAAAGGAATACATTTTATGGCTCAAGCCAGTATGGGGATACTTCTCAGAAACAAACATGTGGTGATTGCAGAATGTACAAATTGACACTTAAGCAACAGAGCAAGAAACGTGTTTAACTGGACAAGTGATTCAGTCTCCTTTTCCCCTCTGCAAAATCATTCTGCATTAAACGACATGCGCCTTGGATATTAAAATTGTTTGAAACCTTTGGCTACATATTACCTCTGAGGGTTTACAATGGTTAGCTGGCTATGATGAACATGAACGATACCAAGAGTGATTGATGTGATGCAATAGGGGATGAATAATGTATCCATCTAAGATGTGGTGTTTTAGGTTACTTTATACTATTATTTTGCAATGTGTGTGTTACTGGTGGTTGAGAAAAACAATTACCAAAGTTTAAACTGGATCTATGACCTGCCCTCCATTGTGGGTGGCCAACTAACCAGGTGGATGCCGACACACAGACTAGTGCATGGATCAAGCACAACTGCAATAATAAAACATTTGTCAGCAGATTGATCTCCACTCTTTTTGTGCGGGAGGAGAGCGGGTGTGCGACAATGTCGACTAAAAAACTTAGAGCGTGGATACCATTTCAGAAACAGAGTCAGTTGAAAATGTATTTGCAACATCCAACCTCCAAAACAGGGTATCTAAATCCTATTGAAGACTAAGAAGTCCTGTAGCTTATGTTTATAATTCCAAGTCAGGTGACTGCATCAAGTAAGCCGACACTGAACCTTTTTCCTGAGGAGAGGAGCATCAGCCGCTCACTCCTTGCCCCCGACCCCACAGTGACCCGTCAGCCACATTCAGGGAGGAAAACGCTTCTGCTGCTCCTGCTTCATCATTAGCTTACAGTAAAGCCACTTAAGCCCTGAGAGTGGGAGAGAAAGGAGATGACAGGAGAAGATACTGCATAACAAACAGCATGGAAGGATGACACGTCTCAATAAACTGTAATCTGCAAATACTGAATACATTTATCTTAGATGTGACCACACTTCCTCCCTCAGTGGAAAAACTCAAAGTCAAGGAAACAAGAGAGTGAGAAGTGACTTTCCTGTTTACAAATATAACCCCAATAAAACAGTAGAGGTTGTAATGGTGTGTAATTACACACATGTATATTTTTCCACATTAAAAAATGTGGATGCATGCGTCACAAACACACTTGTGATTCATTTCGAGTGAAAATCAAGGATATTGCCGTGTCTCATTAGAATGAAATCCCAGCGCAGAGGGGTTCAGAGTCGAGGCACAGAAAGTGAGTGGAGACAGACCAGATGGTGCGCACACAAACCATCCTTCCCCCTGCCGGCCCACTGGCCATTCACTCAGGGACTGGTCTTTCCATTCCCATCAATTGGGCAGCGTGTGAGTCTCCATCTTACAAGCCAACTCTTAAGCAACAATGGCTTAGCATGACATAGACGGAATTTGCCATTATAATTAAATTAAACAGTGTACATACCTTTACATCCCCTCCTTAGCAGGGGTAATATCACCACAATATGTCCTTTTCGAGACTCACAGGGTAAATATACATTCAAGTTAGCACTTACTGCTGACATCAGTGACTTAAAGCACTCAGCCATGAAAGAAAACGTTTCTCCCATGTTTTTGACGTGGGAGAAAATTGCATTGCACTTGCACAGGAGGAGTTTCATGCATTCATCGGATAATCTTTGCTTATTTAAGTTTAGAATCTAGATAAATCGAGTGTGGCTGCAATGAAAGTATTGGGACAAAACCACTGTCTTTTTAACAGTACATTTTCACATGTGCTCCATTAGCAGCTATAATGCAGCACAGTCTTTTGTGCATCTCTGAAACTCTGCCAAGGTGCTCGAAAAAAGAAAACTACAGCCCTGGCTCAGTACCCAGCCATGGTGAAAGCAACCTTGTTCATTTCTTGCCGAGGCAACATCTTCAGTCAAATGTGGACATAACTACTTGATAAAATCTTAATACAAAGGATGAGGTAAATGACACTCATGTTGGACCGAGTGTGTCGGACACAAAGTGTTGATTTCATTATGAGCAAAACTACAGTGCCCAAGTCATTAAGAATGTACTAGGATGCACTATGCTGAAAGGACACAGAAATACAGGCCAGTAGTCAGAAGCAGCAGTCATGCATTAATGATCACCAGGTTATTGGGTCATGTTTAAAGCGGCCGCTGCATTGAACTGAGCCTGCAGTGCCACAAGCCTGAACAACGATAAGTTACCCAGTTGACAAAAAAAAAATGCCAATTTAAGTTTCACCCACTAATATCTAATTTTTACTAATCTATATATTTTTTCAGGTTTGGCGTTAAAAACGAGCATCTGGCAAAATGATTGCTTAAAAATGCAAGCTGCCTACTGTAACAGCACGGTACCAGAGCTGCAGCATCTACGACTGCCCACAAATCTTACTATTATTTAGGAGTCGTAACTTCTGAGAGTACATGCAATATTGCATTGGCAATTTTGTAAAGCTCAGGACAAATTCTTGCTCTGACGAAAATATTAACACAGAGTTTGGTCAAAGTCGTAGCACTGCTTGCAATAATGTGAGGCTTGGAAAACACTACGAAAAATGTCTAATTTTATCCAAATCTTTTGTGGATTTGAAATGCTTCATTCAAGACTATAATAACAGTATATCCAGAATGATGTGATGAGAGTCCCTTCAGACAAAAACACTGGGACAGTGTGCAGGATGTCTTCCTCAACAGGCCACTCCCTCTCTGGAAAGAGCAGTCCTGAATGCTGGCTCACAACAACTCAGCAGTTTATTTATAACATCCCACAGCCAGTATTACTCATGAGAATATCTTCTCATGCTGGCAGCACACACCTGTCCCGAAATGTAGGACTGCTGCGCCGTGTGACCTGCCAGCTGAGTACATACATGACATAGACACACCTCATGACTGGCTGTGGCTGAGACTTCAGGAAACACTGCATTTCTCCGCTATTCGCTGGCAAATGCTGTCATTTTTTGGCTGAACCAGAAACAGAAACCATGCATGCAAATGGAGGCAAACATTTGCAAAAGACCCCTGGACCGAAAATAATATATAATTCAAATAGAGGTGACAGTAATGTAAAATGCAAACTGGTGGAGTATGGGGGTTGCGCAGAGAGGAGCAGGGGAGAAATCCCTAGTTTTTCTCGGCTGGGCAAGCAGTGGGACGAGGTGGGCCGTGGGGGGATGGAAGAAAGGAAGGGAGGGCTGCTAAAGCAGGCTGGGTGACCTGGGCCTTTTGTTGGCAGATGGTGGGAAGCGCCACCTTGGCCCCTCGCTCTGAATGTTAAGCAGCACTGCCATTGTCTTGCAAGTGCAGCAGCAGACGCATGCGCCGGGTGTTTCTCTGGCAACCAGAAACCGACACAACCTGCCTGCCCCCCCCCCCCCCCCCCTAACAACCCCCGGTACTGCACACATGCACGCTTTTCCACCCTGACATTGAACGCCTGTGCATTTTAGGACTACATATCTGGCAACCAGAAACCGACACAACCTGCCTGCCCCCCCCCCCCCACCGCTAACAACCCCCGGTACTGCACACATGCACGCTTTTCCACCCTGACATTGAACGCCTGTGCATTTTAGGACTACATAAACACGCACGCCAACATCCTCCAAACGAGGATTCCCATACACCAGAGGCCATGGACAGATGGAGTCGCATGCCCCCACACTGCTGTCCTGTGAGTTCTAGGGAGAGTGAAGGGTCAGACGAGTGGTGACACTTAGACGGCCTGTTTTCATACAGACATGATAATGAAAGATTACTCACAGTGATGAGGTTACTACCGCTGAGTAGTACCATTGACTTGATGCAAAAACAATGCCAGGGCAAAGCAGACTAATTATAATTATGCCATAAATTCACACAATTGATGCGAGTACAATTTATAACCACTGTTAACTCCCCACCTACTGAACAGATGATTATGTAAAGCCAGAATAAATCACACTTCATGTAACAGTAAAACATTCCACTGAAATGACACAAAAAAGTATGGACTTTACTGAATAACGGAATCAATTCCTTTGTAACACAATGTCAAAAACAACACTGGTTTGATGAATTTCGTAACAGCAAGATTCACTGCGACTGAATTGAAGGTTCATTAATAATAACGTCATGTCATGAAATGAGTTGAACCTGTCGATGTTTTTATAGCTATATGATGCTGTGTGCAACAGGTTTGTCCTTGTATACTTAATAGGGACACAGGTACGACTACGCCAGTGGATTAAAGTTGCAACATCATCAAGCGGGGTCAGGGGTGGGTTATGCAAATTCAACCAATATTATCACAGACTGCAGAGTCAGAGGAGGACATGGCCTGACAAATAAAGATACAATTATATCCTGTGGTGTTTGGTGTACCCATGTAACTCCCAGACAACTGTAAAATAATCACAACACACTGTATACACTGGAAGGGTTTAACACTTCCACCTGCCATCAGCAGCGACTCTTGTTGCCCCTCACAGATGTCCAGTTGAGACATCACACCCTAAAGCTGAGCCACAGCAGAGACCGTCAGACACATCACCCTGCCACTGACAGCCAGGAGACACCCACCCAATCCTCTTCCTCACACTATTACCTACAGCGGGATAGGTGATATAACCGGTGACTTCATTCCACCAAAAAGTAGGGTAGAGTAACCCCGGCCTGCCTATGAGTAAACCCAGAGGCGCATGGGTATCCCGAGGGCAGTGACAGAATAAAGCCCACACTGTATCATATTATATATATTATTATATTTTTATAAATACACGCTGCAAGACAGATCCATAAAGCATAAACAGGTCCATCAGCTGGTGCTTCCACATGCTAAAACAAGAATGACATCCGTGGAGCCAACTGGCTACTTTCTCAGTGCTAATGTGTGCATGCTATCTGGGCCGGGGACAGCCCACCGGCCTGGGGACAGACAGGCCCGCCCCAGTGCTCAAACACCTAATACGATGTGTGAAATTAAAAAAGACTGCTGTGCATTTCCTAACTGGGCCCGCTACGGGTTAGCATTAGCCTCATTATTAAGCCACAGGTTATCTCCCCGAGATGGATGAAGACACTGCTGCTCTGCGACGTCGCTTTCGCCGACTTGTGCACTTGCTAGCCACAGAGGCCACTCTTAATTTAGCATCCTGGCACAGTGAGCAGGCTAATGTACCCTCCTAGCCAACAAGGGTATCTGAACAAAGCCGGCAAGCACATGAGCTTCCCGGTGAAGCGTGATATATACCGGTACCCCGTGTGTCCCGAATGTGCAATGCCACCACACTCGAATGACAAACTGAGTTGCTATCGGAAGGACAAGTGTAGTGTCAACTACGGCATGGGACATTTCCGTTAGCTTTGACAACCGGCTTCGTAAGCTAATGTTAGCATGCTTGGCTAGTTAATTGTCCCCTCCCCTCCCCTCCCAGCTGCCTCCATACCAAACCATCATCCCCGCATCCAGCCATCTACTATCAGTCCACAATAAAAATGAAATATGTGCTGTTTGCACAAAAAAGAGACGGCGAAAATGCATTAACATACTAAACGTGGCCATGTTGGCCGAGTGAAAGGATACAGTGGGGGCGGCAGGGCGCCGGGCTGAGGAGCTGGGGCTCCCGGCGGCAGAGGCGCGGAGTTCTGGGCAGCCCGCAGTTGGCCCGACGGAGAGGGGCCACTTCCAGGTCCGCTCACTGCGACAGCGGCTTGTTTGGGGACCACTTTCGGTGGCAAACTCATCGCAACAAAATCAACAAATAAAAACAATATCTTAATAAATACTGATACAAACGACGCCTAGCTCGCATGCATCTAGCAAGCGCGGCGATTTCTTGAAAGCAGGCCCCAGATCCCCTGGACGAACTGGGATAGCGAAGCTCGAATAGCAACACAAACGTCTTCTTTTCATGGAAAGTCGCTGTTCGGATCAGCGGTGCTATTCATGGGGACGGTGGGAGGTTTAGCCTCCCTCGGCCGTCCGGAACCTCCGCGGATCCGGCTCGGCTCGCTTCTTGCGTCGGAAACACTCGCCACGACCTTCAGCCTCCTTCGGCGATCTACCGTTTCTTCTGCACAACTATGTTTTCCATCATTTTCTTCTCGCAGAGATGAGAGACTTCGCCAACATGGCGCTGCGGCCGCTTCCAGCAGTCCGGGCAGGACAGATGATTCGGCAATCCTCGGTCAGTTACGGAAACGCTCGGCGAATCAACTCCCATTCAGTCCGATGGACTCTAACGCCGGTACACAAAGTGCCGCTCAAGTTTTAATGTGCACATTTTCTTCTCCTTAATGAACTTGTCACACAGTAAAGTACATTTTAGTCAACAGAATGACTGACATCCAGGTGCTGTGAGAACATAAACATCGAATTGACCAACACTTAACGAAAAACGTAAGGTGGCGAGCAATGCTACAATATATATGTATTTTCACAAAATATTATTTATTTTATGAAATATATGAAAGCTATAACAATAACGTATCTAGTCTGTTCCACTACAACGAATTGTGTGCATATAGCGCCCTCTTGCGTAATGTTGGCTACTCTATAGATGCAGATTGGCAAATCATGCACTGATTACATTTTTCTGTAGTAAGGTGATAATCATCTGAGACATAGGTATTTATAAATATCGAGTCAAAAAGTCTCTGTCCAACAGACAAATGATTGTGTGCTTTCAGCCAGGTTAACACACTGTAGAAATGAGAAAAGTGAGTTTTAAAATTGGTTTTATTATACAAAATAACGTTTTCATCATAAAAAAGAAATTCTTGCTTAGCCGACATGACCAAGTTCAGAATAAATCTCTATAAAATGCAACTTTGCACTCCAACTGTGTCTGAAACATTAGAATGGTTCAAAGACAAAGTGTTGTTGTAGTATTAAAATATATATAAAATATATTTATACCAATGACTTCACAATTAAAACGGCTCTAAAACGGTGCACATGTGAGCCAGATTCTCATCCAACCACCAAGTAAAAAATTCTTGCAGATGCTTGTTTTACAATCATTCAAACATTACGACCATAACTTAAATTCAATCCACATAAAACAGGAGCAGATCCAAGCACAGTGAAGATGAGGAAAAAACATCACCATACCCGTTTGTCCCTATGTCACAAACAAGCCATTGGACAGTGGTTCTCCCATTTCTTTTGTTGGAACTATCTATTGGGTTTCCAGTGTTCTAAAAGCACATTTATAGCTACATTTAATTTCAGAGTTTGGGAAAAGTGGTTCGCTAAACCAACAGTTCTTGTGGAGAAGCAATGAAGATTGCAATCCTCCACACAGAGCATGGGCATTTATGTTCCGATGAGGAGAATGATAAGCAAGAGATTGTCACGGTTCCCCCGTCCAGAGAGATTTTGTCAATATCGAGCTATTTAAATAGCTACCCCCCACCCCCCAATGTCCATTTCACTCTTTGCTCATGATCCACAGCAAGCAATGAAGCATCACCAAAGCTCACACTTGTGCTTAGGGTTCATGGGAGCATCAGCTTTACAGCCAAAGTGCTTCGAAAACTCTTGTGAATTGGAGATGGTGCCAATGACTCTAAATCTTGATGGACTGTGAGGATCTGTGATTACTCCCTCGTGTGAACTCTCTGGTGTCCTGACAGAGCACCACACCTGTAAAAAAAACATAAAAATCAGACATATATATATATATATACATAAAAAAATATATATAACAATATCCCATCTGTAATACATTAATAACATGTAATACAGCATTTATTCTGTTCTATAACTTAAGTTTACCCTCTTACGACTCTCCTTTTCGAGCTTCCCAGTGACGGAAGATGTAAATGCATAGTTTGACAATGGAAAGCTGTTTCACATTCACTTGCCAACCACAAACGCAGAGACTAACATATGTGCACTTTGGTTACATTTTGCAGCTAGTCTTCAAGCCAATCATGGTCCAGTGTTCGATGTGTATAAACATCAAGCAAGGGAATGTATGCACAGAATGGACTGCACAACTTTGTGATCAGCAGTTGAACCTAAAACAAATTAACATAATGTGTATTTTTATAGAAAAGAGGAGAGAGAGAGTTTACTGAATTTACTAATACAAACCTGAGCAAATCCAACGAAAAACAGCTGATGGTTCGTCATCCCCAGGGCGGGGAGTGTGGCCTCCTCACCGTTCTTTTCGATCCAGTTCACATAAGCCTTTCGAAGCAACAAATGATCGTGTTACACACATGCAATCACTGTTTTTTCTCCACAAGCAGGAAAGTATACAGTTACATAGACTAAAGAAAGTGTCTGTTTGACTTGAGTTCTCCCTCCAATATACAAGTACCATCTAATGTGTCACGCTCTTACTTCCATACGATTTGCCAATCTGCTTTGTAGCCTATGACCTTTCATCGCATGGAAAGAATGTGTGCATGTTAAGAAGTAACCAGAGGCTGACAAGGCCACTCATAACCACCTGTTGCATTTCCAGGCTTCAATGCAAACCAGACAACCTTCTTTTTCCAATACAGATTGTTGTGACCCACAACGGCCTCAGCAAATAAACTAGTGTGGGGGATTCATCTGAGATCTGTCCTTTCTTTACTTACAGAACATTTACAAGGTGATTTCTAATTCGATGCTATCAGACCTTGTAGGCAGCTTTGAGTCCACCGTTGTCAGCAATGTTCTCTCCCAGAGTGTGTCTTCCATTCAGATTCTCCTGATTGATGCTGTAATTTCCATACTGCTCCACCATGCACTGAGTCTGCTTTTTGAAGGCCTCAACAGAAGAGTTCTTCCACCAGGGACGTAGGTTTCCATCTTTGTCATATTCCCTCCCTGTTTGAATCAGTGAATGAAACACAACTGAAAAACTGTCTCTGCCAAGCTGCCATTCAACACAGTTTTTCTATTAATCATCTTAATATTTGAAGAGGGTCAATATTTGTTGTTGTTAAATTGTTAAATATATAAGATATTTACCAACCTTGGTCATCAAAAGCATGCGTCAGCTCATGTCCCATGACGACGCCAATTCCTCCAAAGTTAAGGGCTCTAGAACAATAACAATAACAATACTAATAATAATAATAATTGCTGTTATTATTATTATTAATAACAACAATAATACCAAGGAATTTTTGTATTTTCAAAGACAATGTTTGTTAGCTAAGCTGCAGAGGGATAGTAACAAAATGCAAGTATTTAGTTCTTCAAGAAACTGTAATTGTATTTGTGTGAACACTCCTTTGTTCCTAACTTAGTCTGTTCTTAACAACCTGTGTAGTGCAGTGTGGGAGACGTACTTGGGCCAGGATTGACTATAGAATGGAGCCTGGAGGATTCCTGCCGGAAAAACCATCTCATTCTTGGTTGGGTTGTAATATGCATTCACAGTCGGTGGGGTCATGCTCCACCTGCAAAAACAAGAGAGGTAGAAAAAAAAAAAAGAAAGGACACAAGGCCCCCACATGAGGCACACATCATGGTCAGAAAAATTAAAAACATCGATTCTGCCTGGTCTGCTGTGTGCCAAGAACGGGAAAGAACGGGGGCCCTGCTCTGCCCCCTCCCCCGCAGCCTAATTAGAGACAAGGATCAGTTCAGCAGAGAGAAGTCGGTTGCCTGGGAACGTTTGTGGATGGAAGCATTGTTCCGCTGAGTCAGTATAATGGAAATGTGTTCCTGTCTGAGTGCACGGCCTTCTTGCTTGCGAGGGGGGGTGTGCAAACTCACTGGTTTCTGTTGGGCGTTTTCCTCAGCTGGTCCGCAGTCACCCTGGCTGAAAAGTTGTAATACTGCATGACATTTTGGAAGTAGAGCTCCGACACCACCTCAAACTAAAAGAGTGAGGAGAGAGTCTTTCAGTGTTGTTAAGTATAGAATCTGCATGTGTGACAGTGGTTAGGGCATGCAATGCAGTGCCACGTTCACCTACATCATTGAACACTTTGTCCAGCTTTGTGGCATTCATGATGAAGTCGGGATATCCCACCATGTTGTATATCGCGTCCGCCTGTTTATGACGACATTTGGAAGAAAAAAAAAACACATTTTCACACCAGGTGGCAGTGCTGTATTTCTCAGCCCCCTTCAGGATCAGTTCAACAGACAATTTTAAATACGTCTTATCTTCAGCCTTATACTGCATAAAAATAAAATATGTATTAAATCGTAAACATTGACAAACAATGTTCAATCAACAAATCTTTTCTCTGTGATTCTTCTTGTTATTTGCACTTTTCTGTATGTGGCAACTGGGGAAAAACGCTGCCAACCATCAAACGGTCACTGCCCCCCAGGTCTTATCTTTGATAATAGGCTTTGAAATGTAATATTTATTTTATATAGGCACAAAAAATATATTATTATCCTTTATGCTGAGATGTTATTTTGGTGCAGCTGCTCTCAGAATGTCCTCTTTTCCCTCACATTCCTGTCTTCATAACAGAGTTGCAGAAAAACCCACCTTTTCTTTCGCCGCTCTTTTTGTTTCTGAGTCCATCCAGCTCACATACTTCAGGCTGTCCTCGAACGCCAATTTAATTTCTCCGACCATTTCCTCAGCCTGAAGCACGGAGAGAGACAGAGGTAAGCCAGAAACACAACATTTCTCACAGCGGGACCAGCAATTGTGAGGGAGGGGGAGAGGGTTGAAAAAATAAATAAATAAAAAATGACCATGGCCTTGCTGTCTTCAGTGAAGGTGGCTTTGACAAACATGGCTCCGAGAGCAAAGCCCAGGCCGCTGTCAGTGTCACTGACGCACAGCTTCCAGCGTGTGGTGCAGCTCTGCAACATCAAATTAGCACATCAAGACATGTATACATCCTGGTATTCTCTCACACTGTTAGACATCATCAATCTAATTGGAATGTGGATCCATGAACGGGACGGGACTTGTTGCAGTGATCTGGGGAGAACATGTGAATGGAGAAAACGGCAGCGTCACGAAAGAGTGTTTTAACTCATTCGGCAAAGTGCTTCTGTAGCTCTCTTTAAATGGCGAGGTGAAAGTTTAGCCATCCTAATCTGTCCCAACTTTTGGTCCATTGTATGCTGGAGTGGGTGTTACCCCACAACCTGGAGGAAAAGGATAAGAACATGTAGAAAATGATGGATGGATTCCTCCCTTTATGCGGAATGAAAACGGCAGTTGTTACTCTCTTTCAGCATTATAAAATCTATATATTTTTTATGGTAATGAAATAAAATCCTCACAGTTGTGCCGTTTTGGTTATCACTGGCTTTAGTGATGGATAATTCATAACCTTTTTAATATGACTTCCATTTTTCAAATATGTTTATTGAAAAGGCACCCTGGAGTTGACAACAAACCGCTGTGCAGAGGATTCATCTAGCAAAAAAAATGCAATCAAATTTAAAAAATGAATAAAGAAAATTCCTGACCTCGGTGGCCTTTGCCTATGAAGCGAGGCCGGGCTGTTATTCCCTTTGAGGGGAACACTGTGTTTCAGCCTGCAGAGGGGACGAGTGGTGTTTTTTTATTTTTTTTTATATAATGGCAACAATAGGAGAGCCCAAATGCCAACTCTTGGCCAAAAATAACAAAAGATGTAAACGCCTGATTTCAGTAAAAAAAAAAAAATGGCATCTTGATTTTAAGGGGGTGTTTTTTTTTTCTCAAGCAATTATTTGACACTGCCTTGAGACTCAAAAGACCTTTATTTGTTCTAAATGTGAGGTATGAAACAACTTGTTGCAGAACATTTTCAATTTAAGGGAATTCTGTGTGTGTATTCACATGTTTAAAAAGAATGAAGAGTGCATAATTTGATAAAGTTATCACATTTCATGTGCTAGTTCACACAATGTGGTTAAAAAATTTCCCTATGTGGCAAAGTCATTATCAGGTGAAAGAAAGGACAAGGACAAATTGAGCTGCATGTATATGTAGATAAAAAGGAACAAGGTCAGGCTGAGGAAATGAGGAGTATTCCGAGCAAGCAAGGTTGTAAAATCCACTTTGGGCCCGTATGCAAAAAAAGGCACTGTGGCGCTCTCACAGAAAATAGATACACAAGGAAGACAGATAGAAAGCTTCGGAATTGTTATTACAGCTTGACCCCAGTGGAAAACAAGGCAGAGGAAACAGGATCTTGGTCAGATAAGAGCTACACTCACTGGAGCCTTCACGGGCACAAATAACAGTTTTTCCCCTCACTCCAAGGCAAGAGCTGCAGTGTCGTCTCAACGCACGCAGCGGAAAGACAGTTTCTACTGCCTGCACATTTAGGTTGGTGTGTCTAAAAGTCTCCCCAAATTCATAGCCCATTTCATTAAGTGGTCCACACCTACTTTGTTCAACGGATTTATTCCAGTTTCAGTTGTACTTGGGATTTGATTACTTTTGACTACAGGGGCTTACACATGATGATCCCCATCTTTTTTCAGATTACGGAGGCTTTGTCATGCACTTGTGCAAAGATTAACACTTTGTCACAGTCCCAGTTACACATGTAGGCCAAGAAAACCAGTTTTTCCGGCAGAAATACAGCTGTGTTGAGCAAGTTTCTCTTTCAAACCTCATACATCACCTCGGGAAACCAGAAGTTCAACGAGTCCAGTTGCGAGACAAACCTGACATTAAGCTGCGGCTGATATTTTACAATTCGTGTCACAGAGTGGGGACATTTTTGCTTCTCATTTAGTGCCAGGTTTCCTTTATCTGTGCTCACTAAAAATTAACCATCTGCTGAATATCAGCTAGAAGAACAGGAGTTCAATTGAAAAGCTGTCTAAACCCAGCTGTTTGGCTTGGGCCATTTCCTCTGTAAGTACATACTGGACCTCGAAAAATCCAAATATACCAGGGTCAATAGGACTTTTCCTTGTTTCCTGCACAAATGGAATAAACTACTACCAAACTACTAAAGTAGTTTTAAAACTAAAAGTGAATAAAAGCTTCTCAAGTATGAACAGATTAGCCAGTAATCTGGTAAACCCTAAAAATGGTCTAAAGCAGCAGCCGAGATACTTTCATTTGGTTCTTAAACGTGTTAAACTACCATTATCTGGATAAGAATTTACCAGCAGGTCATTGGATTGCTATTTTGCACATTTTCTCTTCTAAATACCACCTCTGTGTTATAATCTACCCGTGTCGTGTAGGATTTTAACGATTATTAAATAGACCCAAACACTGCCTTACCTTTTTGGTTCCATACATGACCTCCAGGAAGTGCTGCTCTGCATCCTGAAACCTTTGGTCCAAAATGGAAACCATCTTCCTCACCACCTTCATTATCATGTAATTGTTGAGTAAGCTGCAAAGAAAATATCCAATGAATTGTTATGTTAATCTCTATTCTTTATTATTTTTGAATGCACCTTCATTGTGTTGCAGTGTAAAACAAAGCAGCACAACCAAACCTGCTTTCACATGTCAACGGAGAACATACAAGGCGTGCAAGGATCTAACCTTTTATTTGTTTTATTTATGAGCTCTGAGACTTTCTGGAGATACTCCTTCGCATAAACAACCACTGGCTCCGAGTCGTTGAGCGGAACAGGAGCAAACACTTCTGTGAGGTATGGCATCCAGTCCACTGCAGGAGCCAAAGTCTACAGCAAAGACAAGACACACGCACGCACGCACGCACGCACACGCACGCACGCACACACGCACGCACACACGCACACAAAAAATATATATATAAAATATATATTGTAAAGATTCATAACAATGACCAGTATAGCTTTGAAAGTAAACTTATGGGATAGCAGTGCAACATTCAGGATTTGTAGAAAAACAACTTTCTTCAGTACAATATATAATTTCTGTTGTTTTATCATGGCCATTAACCCAGGAGACACTTACTGTCAGGTCTTTGGCCTCCATCTTATGGTAGATAAGCTCTTCATCCCGTCTCTCCTCTTGAGGAACTGTGATGTTGGCCAGAGTAGTTTCGAAGTCCACAATCTCTTCCATCAGTGTCCGAGACGTCTCCTTGGAGCCACCCAGAAGAACCCCTAACTCGACTAGGAAGTTGAGGTATGCCGTCAGATACTGCCAAGTCCAAGCGGGGTGGAGGTGTGTGTAGGGGGTGGGGGATGGGGAAGATGAGGAGTATTTGATTAGGTAATATCATTCAGTTAGAAGAGTAATCTCAAACTATGCAAATACAATCAACTATGCAGTTTCATGCCTGCAGCTGAATTTGTTCTCTTTTATTATATCCTGACTTTCTCCATATGCGAAATGAGCCTTTGGATAATGTTCTCATGACATTAAACTCCAGATCTGGATTACCAATCAAACGATGTCCACATTTTTATACACGCAAAAGTATATTTCTGTGAACCCAATAAAATGCTGATAATAAGAGCAAATAATTTGCTCTCTGTACCTTTTCATTTTCTGTCTTATTGAGGTAGTAGTCCCGTGAAGGTAGGCCCAGGCTGGACTGATCCACCTGGGGTCAAGAGAAACATCAGATAACTTTGAGCGCACCCTCCATTTCAGTGCTCAGTGCTTTGTTTGTTTGTTTGTTTGCAGCCCACGGGCTAAAAGCTCTCAGCAAAAAAAAAATCTTTACCATTTGTCACAGTCCCGGGGTGTCAACACAGAAAAAACCTGCCCCCAGGGGTAACAGGTGGTACGATACTTATCTTGGTGTAAAAACAATCAATAGCGGTCTTATTTTTAAATTACCAGTGTGTATTAAGGTTGTGTCAATGCTAGGCTGCAGGGCACAAATTTCACCAATAAATACAGCAAAAAATAATAGGGTTAAAACGAATGATTGGCAGAGTAGGAGCAAGCCTTCATCTATTCTCCTGTCCCTTCAGAAAACCTATAGCAGCTGCTTGTAATAATGGGAAAATTCTATTTAAAATTCACATGTGACTTTAAGTCTATTTGGAAGTAATTTAAGACTTTAGTGTAAAATGACTGTATGAAATGTGATATTAAACACATAATTGCATAGAATATCTTACCAAAAAAAACTAAAAATAATTCACTCTACTAGTAGCATATATATTTTTGCAGATATATATTTTTTTATAGTTCATTGTTTGCACCGACATGCAAAAAAAATCTTTGTATGTGAAAATCTACTTCACAGCCGCTACACACCACTCACCTGAATGATGTTACTGTTGGAGTTTTTGGAGTCGGTGCTGACGAACACAGTGAAGAAAGGCGAGGTGCGATAATTGGCTGACACACTGCGCAAAACTTCCTGGAAGTTGTTCTTGTCCCAGGTTTGTGTCAGGGCCCATCCTCCGATCTGGGAGACAGAACAGGTTTGAGCAGACACTCAACAAACATTTCAAGCAAAAACCAAAGAATGAAATGAGGACTGCGCCTAATGTTTGACAGCTTTAGGAAATAAGTGTACCTGGCTGATAAGCTCCTGCAGCGGTTTAGCTCCTAATTCCTCAATCTTGGCCTCATTCATGCAGGCCTGATAATATAGCTGGGCCTTTTCCTCCGCCTTACTCAGCCCTTTCATGGTCGTGTTTTCTGACCAAATACAGAAAGGAGATAAACCAAATGAGGCTGAGTGAAAACGAGACATTTCCACAACATGAAACATGATCGGGAAAAGAGACACATTTGCCGGGGGGTAATGACACCTGAGGACAATAACCCCAGGGACCCTCACCTAGTAAATGCTTCATTACAAGCATGTTGTGCTCCCAGAGGTTGCTGAAAGGTCCCCAGCGGGACTTGCCCTCGGGGAGGGGGTTGTTTTTCACCCAACCCCCACAGGCAAAGCCGTAAAAGTCATGACAGGGGTCAATGGACCGGTCCAGGGCTCCCATTACTGTACTGGCCACAGTAATGCACGGCTCTGAAAGGCACAGTCCAGGGTGAGCTGCATAAAAATAGTTTTTTACAATTAGATATATATCTTCATGTATATATACGTTGGTAAATCCAGCCACAACAGCATTAAGTCGGCATAACCATGACAAATGTGGACATCCAAACATGCATTCGGGTTTACAGAAGATCCAGAAACAATGTTAAGTCATATGAAACCTGGATGGCATTATTCTCTATGTAAGAATCCTTTGTAGATAGTTAAATGAAAAGTATTGTCAATCTTAGGATTGTCACATATTTACTATTGTCGACTGTTTGATAAGCAGTAAAAAAGATCAACAGATGCGAGTGCCGGACCCTTGATTGTTTCAGGACTAGAGTTTGGATCAAAGTTTAATTTCAATTGAAATACCCTTTTTTAGCCGCAATGATATTTTGTGTGAATAATTTAGGCAGTAAACGACCGGAGTCTGTGGACTGGTCTGGGCTACACAAAGGCTATTCAACAGGGAGAGCTTTAAAAAAACAACTCCTACAAAGTAAGTGCTTGGCGTCACACAGAGCAACTCCAGGGAACACTAAACTGTAAAAGACTTTGCGCATTGGACCATATAAGGATGTTAGGATGAAGACGGACGCAAGTAACAAGCAGGGATGAGGCACCCAGAGGAGATCCCATCCTTGTTCCTCTTATTATTTCAAAGAGTGATCCGACATGCGATTCTGAATAGGAGGAAGTGGCTTTACATTTCCCATGGTAAATTTGAGGAAGCCTAATGGTTGACGGTAAGTCCACAAGCCCTTTTCCATAATGAACAGGCTCAAGGGAGATATTTGGACTTGTTTTTAGGCAACTTAGCTGACCTTGTGGCCTTTGGTTTTTCCCAATATATGAGGAAATGTATAAATGGTTGTAAAAGACTGGGAAAGTGTTTTCTAAAACGTCCAGACACAAGATTATATTAATTTAAGAACAATAATTAAAACTACTTAAGCACACTGATTAACAAAGGATATCCTATTTGTTTTATCCACACAAACAACAAAGTTGACCAAGAACAGTTTGATGACTCATAAATGTTCCAGCCAACACTCCGTGTAAAACAGGAGAAAGATAAAACAGGCAGATTTTGTTACTTTCGGATAGTCATGCTTACTGTTCCCAGTGTCTCTGAGAAACAGCGCTAACTCTCTCCTGGCTGTAGCTTCATATTTACCCGACACATCTGGGACTGGAATGAATCCTATCATCTGACTCTCATCACAAAACGAAAACCTCTCATTTCCAAAACCACTGCACTATTGTTCTAAGGCCTTCTCCCATTTGTGTGCATTTTAGATAAATCCTCTTTATTTTTGAAAAGCTGCTCTGTTTTGTGACTTGGCAACATATTTGAAATAATAAAGGAATAAAGACTCGACCAAAGGAGGAAGGCTATTTGACCCGGAGTTTCGCCTGGTTGTCCGACTACTCACAAGTGTTTCTCAGCGCATGCACAGAGTAGAAAGAGAAGCTGAAGCTCACTCTGTTTGTAGAATACCCCGGTTGTGATGAGAGAGATGAACAGGCCCAGAGACACAAGACACACTAAAAACAGCACTCTCTTCTCTCTTTGTGTCCTGTCTGGACAACATGTGGAACCGCGGCCATGTAGTAGGGTCACCTGCATAAAGAAACAAACAAACCAAACAAAAACCACATTGAAGTGTTTCATTTAAACACGTTTGAGGAGTCTTAGCATGGTTAACGGACACTAAACGACGTTCAAAAAAATAAAACATCAGCCGTGGAAAAGCGTTGCGCAGCTTGTCAGGGCTCCGATGACAGATTTAGTTTCGAAGCACACAGGCTCCCTTTAACCCTCCCACGCAGAAACACATTTTTCTATTGTTCCCTCACTTCTAGTTTAACATGCAGCCAGAGAGAGAGGATTCTCCTTCTGGGTAAAAAGACCCAATAATCCCGCTTGAACATTATCGGACGATTTTGCGGTTGACCTGTAAAGGACCAAACGAGTTAAGCAAGGACAACAAACTGCCACAGAACAGAAGATTTAACTGAATCCATTAATGTGTTCCTCTAACTCTCTAACTCTTATGCTCACTCTAAGCCTTTTGTGTTATAGGTTTTGTCAGCATTTTAACCATAGCTAGTTTTGCATTACTGTTGAAATTTAAATCTGAATTTTCGAAAATGAAAGCTGGACTTGCAACTACATTTAAAAAAGAAAAGAAATCACAGCGTAATCCTAATAAACTCTCCTTCAACGGATCAGAAAATTCTGTATATGCGATGTAAAACTACGTAAATTATATGGAGAAAAGTTTAATGGATAAAGAAAATCTGTCAAACAATAATTGGTGCAACAAAGAGATTTTTGCGCCATTGAATATCCTGTAGACAACCCAGTTTGTTTCTATGTTCCATTCATCAGATGCCCCAGTTAGAACTGAAGTTAAATTGCCATTTATTCTGAATTAGCAGTAAAGCAAATCTTTACGCTCCTGTCTGCTTCTCAAACCTTAACCTGAAACTTCAGTTTCGCACATGGACCTCTGTTACATATTATGAAGGCTATTTGAATTTCAGGCATCAGCAGACAGACTGAATCCCTATAAACCCAGTTGTTTCACACCAGTCCAAAGAAACTGCCTCATCCTGAGTCGAGCCTAATTTATGACCACATGCATCACTCAGATACAACTTTACATTATATCATCCATGAAAACACAGAGATATTAGGATTTATAAGGATCTACAGTCATAGCCTGATTTAAATAGGTTTTTCTTTTCAAAGAACATGTTTACATACTTGATAGGACAGCATTGTTTTTTCTATACATTTTTCCCCTACGTGCTGTGTAAGGGCACAGTGCTGACAGAAACGTATGGGTTGGGATGCTTGACTGTTTACCTGCATAGGTGATGATGGATAGATGTCGTCACCGGTGGAGTCCACCAGATCTTCCTCGTCCAGCGTGGCTCTTTTGTACGACGACATCTGAAAAGTCAAACGTAGAAAAGATTCTCTCAGCGCTTCCATCCCTTCAGGACCCTCTGCTCAGCCACTGATGTGTGTCGGAGGTTGTCTTGTGTGCGTTTGTGCAAGTCTCCGAGGCTTCGGCGCAGGCGTTTCCAGGAGGAATCCCGTTTGTATGGTTGGAGCCCTTCCACTCACACTTACAGTTTCTATCACTAAGAGTGTATCAGTCCTCTCCTCTCAAAGGTATGCCTCTTCTTCCCCTCAACACCTCTGAAAGGGAGGGTCAAATGTCACGACACCAACAAAAACTCATCCTGAAAGTCCTCAAAAAAGAAACAAACCTCCTGGAGGGTCGCCACTTCCGCTTCGCCCGTTTTGTGGCTCTTAAAGGCAAACTTTTTCAAGACTTCCTCCCGAGCCCAGTCTATGCAAACACGGCACGTGAGAATACGGAACTAGTGGAAAAACAGGAAGGAGCACTGACTACAGCGGCTTACATCACTCAGACTGAGAGTGTGGGAGTGACTGCGCGTCTGCGTGTGTGAGACTACATTCCCCGTTGTGGTTTCAGTCATACTCGGGGAGGGAACTTTGCAGTTGTAGTTTACACCCAGTGTCTTTTCTATAGGACATGATATATGTGTGGGAGGAGCCTGGACAAAATCTCCTCCCCCACACATGCTTGTAGTGGCTGTCCATGTTAACTGTTACCTGATAGGCACGACAGTCACTATTTGCCCTGTTTACCCCTCGTAACCAGGGGCCATTGACGCACTTTACTCGACAGCAAATAGAAAAAGGTGTATTATTCAAAACTAACAAAAAAGTAATATGGGTGCCCCCAGAGTTCAGTTTAATTGTAAAAATAGTGTATGAAGACAATAAAACCCAGCCAGGTTAATATAACCCCAATATAACAGTACAATATACCGTTATAAAGTGTTTTTATAATTGAAAAGTCAAATTAACAGTGTGTGTCAAATTTTGTTCAAACTATATATATATTTTTTTTTATAAATCGTATTGCATTTTTTTAAGAGGAAAGAAAAATATATAAAAGACCATCTTTCAGACTTCAAGGAAACAAAAAAAGTAATCCATTGATAGATTGATGGAAACTCCATGTGTACGTGCAACAGAGGCTCTATCGGGTTGTTATTGGCATGTTTGAATCTGATTCTCACACAGCAATGCCAACACTGCCAAGAGGGCAATAATTAACCTCAGATGTCTGACAGTCAACGCAGTCCATGCAGAGGCGTACGTCAACGGAAAGAATCCCAACTATACCTTGTCCCAATGAAATATTTTCAACGTACATCACATGTGCAGCCAGACTATAAAAAGGCAGATGAGGACTGCCATTTTTCTATCAGGCTATCTTCACAGTCTGATCTTTGAAATCCACTGAAGACAAACCGGACTGAATAGAAATGTTTACATAATGGAGATAGATGTGATTTTTTTCTTGTTAACATAGCCACAGGTCCAGTCTCCAAGCCACACTTTATTTAATTTTCACATACACGTACCTCAGGAGAAACTTGTGTTCCCAACACTAACATTCCACAGAAATCCAGGCAAAAACCAAGTGCACAGATTCCTGTCAAATCTTGTTTTCAATCGGACAAGATGCCAAAAATCAGGCCTAGCAACAACAGGGGGCGGGGAGGGGCCTACCCACTAAAACCCCAAAACCCTTAAAATGACCACCAATATTATCATACAATCGTCCAAACCCGTGTGTTCTTATCTGTCTTTGGAGGACTTAAGTGGGGAAAGATGAAGAGAGAGACAGGCAGGGAGGGGGAGACAGGAACAGGACACCCTATTTTTTTAGGCCACTTTTGATTAAATCAATTCTTAAATGATCTATAGCTGAAAGCAAGGGGCCTAATGGAGATATTGACTTTTATTTTTCTCTTGGCACAGACACAAAATTCAGGTCACCGCTACTCCATCGAGGAAAAGGTGGGGTAGTTCACCATAGTTGCCACACAATAGTGTTAACCATCAAACAATTTCCCTGTTAGGATGATGTGGCTGGCTTATGACCACATTGCAAAGCAAGAGACTGTTGTCGCATCACACACATTCGCTGTATTTGAACACTTTCTTGGCACTGTGGCGCAAATGTGCTTGCACCAGCCCGAGCCGATCCCTGCCTTTCTTTTCCTGTTCATGATTTTTGTTGCCCAATATCAGCCATTGTTTAGGAATCATGCCCATGAACATCAGTGCCTCATGCAATGAATCATACCCTCACATTTTATAAACACACACTGTGATCTACAATCTGAGAGCCCCAGTGCCCCATAACTTGCTGCAATAGCAATAGAGCGAAGGGATTGAGTGACCTAACCTGGGAAGGAGTTCCTTGTCAATGGCCCAATCAGTGGAACTCACGCTAAGTTACGATCGAATGCCAAAGGATGCAGCTCTCAACAGTCTGTGGCCAAGGTCGGCTTTGGACAGCTTGTCTTAAACCTCCGATTGTGTGTTAGGGAGGCTTGAAGATGTCTTCCCACAGACAAGGTAATAGTATGAGGGTCAGTATTCCACGATTCTTGGAAGCGATGTTTGGCCACGGCCTTTGAGTAAGGCCATAAACCACAAACATGCGTCACTGATCCTTCAAACCAGGTGATTATTTGTAGCGCGGGGGCATTCCTCCAAAAATAACTGGAGTGTTTGGGGGTTTGGGATTGGGTGCTGCATGTGTATATATGTCGTGCCTAGCGCTTGAAAAGTTGAAAATGAGCGCAGGACAAGCATTCAAAAAAGAAAACAGGAGGAGGAACGGTGTAAAAAAAAACAAGAAGCTCACAAGAAATTCCTAGAAGGAGGGAAACCACAGATGATATGTGTGTGTGTGAGTGTTTGACGTAAGCTGGCAGTAAACACATTTTGCATCTTAAGAAAAGCGGCTCATTAAACCAGCATGGAAAGCCTGGCAGATGCTTGTTCCAGATGCAGGTTCAGGCCACACAAGGTCAGTAATTAAATACCACGTGCCAGATACAATCTGAGCCTCATATTCATCGTCAAAGGTTTCTTGACCACTGAGACTGAAAGTGGCAGAAATCTCTGTTTTACCGCTTTTTTTGACAAATGGCCAGCTCGTAACCTCCATGTCAAGTAGACATGACCCGCAGACTGAAAAATTGCAAAAAAACAACAACTTCCTCTTTAGGTAAATACAGCAGTTAACCTTTATCGTAAATCCCAGAGTATAGGGCTGCAGACAGGACAACATACCACAAATACCACGGTGACAGACACAAATATAGCTGCAGTTAAATGTCTTCAACAACAAAAACATTTGAGTACAATGAGTTTAATCTGATTCAACTTTATGAATCACCTGAATGGAAATACTGCAACTGCATTGTGTGTCAGGTTGTTTACTAGAGTGACACATGCGCCATGTACCACAAACCTAACCTGTATGTGAGATCCTGACCCATTGCCACGTACAGTATGTGCTGGTGTCTGTGCAATCGATGCAAAAAATCTGATTCAGTTGATGACTAAATATGCAGACATTCATAGATGCGGCTGCTTGCCTCCGCAGTCCGAACACTTTATCGGAGTGGCGGGTGTTGCTGCCTGAAGGCCCCAGATAAAGACAAAGAGTTGTCTCAGGCTTTAACTCCTGACCTCTGACGTCAAGACACTGCTGGAATTTTCTTTCTCTTCATAGTTCAGAGATGTTTCCTTTGGAGAAAACACCCTGATAATGTAGAATAGGAAAAAAAACAACAACTTTCCCAGGCAATCTGCTTCTCTGTACTCTGGAGCAGGATTGTTAAACTAAGCTCTGGGAGTTTTACAATTTTGTCCTATTTTTAATTGCGTGTGGGCAAAATTGAATTAAATAAAGAGCTTGCATTTCCCCTCACATGGTTATTAATATGCAGGCTGCAGTGCTGAAATTCTTCAGATTCTTGGATCAACACAACACCGCAAGCCATTCTTCTATGCAGGTTAGGTGCACTGAACAAATACAAGCTCAGGTGTCGCTATCAATACATTTCAAATTAACAATGAACTAATTTGATTTTTTTCCCTGAAAGTAATTTAAAAAGCTCTTACTCAGTTTATGATGAGGATTAATATGGGTGGCACATGGAAGCTTGCCTTCAATCATTTTATTTTTCTTAGCAGAGGCACAGACAGATAACAGGAGATTACCTGTTCCTGCTGTTGTTATGGCGCCCTGCAGCACACTCGCTATCACACCTGGGTAATATAACTGCAGAGTAAACCAAGCTCCCCATGTGCAACACATCCACAGCCGTGTATTGTTATTAAAGCAATCAATCACTCAGGCATCAGCTACTACCATCAGTGATATGTGTGTTCCATGGCTGCGCAGTAAGAATGTTTCACAGAGGGAAGCCATTTCACAGCACCCATTTTGAAGTAGTAGCACCACTTGAAGAGTGAAATTGCTTCATGATCAACAACTTAATGGTGTTTAAAACATCACACAAAGCAGAAGTAGTCCTCAGTTCAAAGAAAAAGCAGTGATAAACAGAGTAAGAGAACAACCGTGTTCTACCCAGTTGACTACCCACAACCTCTGCCAACAAACCGGCTTAATAAATGATAGCAATTCTGTCTAAATCCAAATGCTGTTTACTTTATTTCTATAGGAGCTTATCCCTGTGAGGCACTTTGTACTTTGCATTTAACTTAATGAAAAACATTTGCTCTTTCAAATGATTAACTAAATGACTCCTTGCTACTCTGTGTTTTGGTTTAGCATGTGTTGCCAAAGCAGGACAGTTTACTTTGTAAAACAAGAGTCACACAAACCAGTAAATGACATTTGCCACTGTTTTCTCCAGGGTTTTTTTTTTTTTTTTTTTCTATTGATCTATCCATAAGACATACAGTACATACATTCACAAAAAAGACAAAAAAACTAAAAAAAACATGCTCTGCTCCTGTTTTATGTATTGCCCAGTCATTTTAGCTGAGTTGTGGTTGGTGGGTCACAGCTGCTAAAATGCATTGAGGCTGAAACGAGGATGTGAGAAAAAGGCATTAGTTGTAAAGCTTTTTTAAAAAGCACTAAAACCTACGTCACTTATGTTATAGCAAAAACTTATTGTACGAGCCGCATAACCTAAAGCCCAGAAACAACACCATGGCCACCAAACTTGATGGGATGTCTTTTAACTGTTATCCAGCCAAACAAACACGGGCTATATAGGAGTGTCGTCAACGAGTTACCTTAATTTAAACATTTACTTTAGGTCAACAACCACACGCGAGTCAGTAATAGCACACCCCGAGGTACAAGTGAGCACGTGTGATGGTTTGTGACTTGTCAATAAGTTGTAAACCTATAGAAACGTGTGGTCTAGTTTGTGGTCGGAGTAGGACGTGGTGAAATCTTACCGTGGTGTGGGATGAACGCCCGCTCGCTGCTGCTGCGTCTCCTCACTGGGGGACACTGACACCCTCAAAGAGGCTGCGCTTCACCGCCGAGATGGTTCCCTCTGAAACCTCTCCCCCTCCGCCCGGCCCGGAAATCGTATCGACCACAAACAAACATACCTCGCTGTGTCCCTCTAAAAGTCTCGGAGTGCGTCACAACAAGCCGAATTGTTTATCAATAAGTGACACTATTTAATAAAACATGCCGAAAAACATTTCCTCGTCTGCATATTTCTGGACAAAACACCGTTTTATTTTTTCCAAAATTGACATAACGTGATATTACGACTTGTTTTCTGTGGTCCCCTGTAATGAATATGCCCACCTTCCGCTAACATTTCGTTCCACATGCTACCAGCTCACAGTGGCAAAGGTCATAGAGTATAATAGGAAAATTAGTGAGTACAATGAGTATTTGACTAAGGTTTGCCTTAGTGTAATACTGGTTAACCCCACATTTATTTGGTGACTACTGACGTTGTACAACCATTACCATTACTCCCAGCCCACAATGCAGTGGGGTAAATCCCATATTCGGTCAGTCAATCAATCAGTCTTTAGGGCTTTACAACAAGAGATCAATCAAAGGTAAATGTTAATGTTATTGACTCAGAGATATATTGCACTTGGTTAAATCAAAGAAAAAACAACAACAAAACAAATAAACTATGTCACAATATATTAAAAATGGCATGTCACCTTAAACTATTTTCATCATTATACTATCTTACTTTTATTTTATTAGCCTGTCTATGATGGGGTTTTTTTCACTTTTACCAAAGCTTTGAAGAGCTTTTACTTATACTAGAGTGATCTGCAATTGTATCTATTAATAGACGGTAAATAAAAAGGTGGTATTGGTCCTTTCTTTAGTACAATGTACTGGTACACAAAAAGCCATGTGTCAGTTGCAGTGCCTCGCTGGTCAGAAAGGTGGAGCTCTCGCTCTGTCTGCTCACACACCAGCAGCAGCACGGCACCGTTATTTCTAAGCGTTTTTTTTTTTTTTTTACTCTTCTCCTCTCGTGGGATACAGACCGCTATTCTCAAACCTCCAGAGAACCAGTGTCGAACAATCGTAGCTTTATAAAAGGGAGCTTGAAAGCAGCGATACACACTTAATCAACGAGGACTGAATGAACTGCACACACACTGGATGTGAATATCCTTCCGGAGAACCACTTGCAGTACGTAAAACTACACTAAACTTGTTTCTTCTTTCTTTTCTTTTACAGAGAAAGGATTGCAGTGGGGGTGTAAAATGGAGACATTCGTATTTTTATGTTTTTCAGGGGAATAAGTTGTTTAGCATATTTCCCTGGCAGCATCCCTGTGAGTTCACTTAGCAGCGTCGAATGATCCATGCTGGATTTGATCAGAGTTATCTATTGCATCAACGCCAAATTTCTTTTGATCTTTTTTTGTGTTACGGCTTGAATTGTGGCTCCCGATGCCCTTCAGTTGTGTAGTTTTCATTCATGAGTTATTCCGGATGTATGTCGTCGATTTGAGTACAACCATAAAGTGATTTTGGGTTTCCCTGCATTTTTTTCTGCTTTTACATATACTACATATATACGATGCTGTCCCCAGGTATATATTATAATTTATATGATTTTTAAAGACAGATTCTCAGATGTGGACACATTGTGATAGGTAGAATAATATCGTTGTGATATTGAGTAGAATAAGAAAACAACGGGGACAGTGTCCCACTGGGTAATTTTTGTGTTAGTTATTCTGCGTGCATACGAGAGTGAGGCAGACCGGTGTGAGGAGCAAACCAAGTTGCCTATTTACAAACTGTCAACGGCATCCTTGCGAGAGCCTGTGAACAGAGATGGGGAAAGATAACGAGAGGAAACACCACCAAACACACATCCAGCTTGCTTCTCTATGGCAGTGACAAATGTAGGGGTTTGATGGAATGTGTTCGAGGGGGCAGCTTCCGTCTGTCAGACCCCTCTCCCTTCCCCCTACCTATCCCTCTCCTTGGGAGCATAACTAAAAGCCTAATCCAAGCTTTGAAGCTGCATCCTGCTGGGGTAGGACATGTAAGTGCCTGTGCGACTTGCTTCAGGGCTTCCACAGCAGCACAGCATGGAGCTGGAGGAGGCAGAGGGAAGTCAGTGATGGGAAATTAGACCCGACCTGGGTTTTGGACACCTTGGAGAAGCCGGATTTGTGGTGACGCTATGGCTGAAGTTCTATTTCAGGGTGGACCTGGTAGCATACTGACATTTATGACTCCTGACACATGACGTTGTAAGAATTTAGTATCTTGTTGTTTAATTCATTGTTAAATGAATTGGGCGACTTCTTTGTTACAGTTCCTCAGTGGTTCAGACGCAAGTCTGGTACAAGGCTTAAGAGTTGATGACAACTGTTTCATTGTTGCCAGTATGGATAAGTGCAATTAAAGGTATACTGCATAAATGACAACAGTCTGAGGCTAGAAGTGCATCACGTTTTAACTAGGGAGTGACTGATTCTTGGATATTACGACATAACAGATGTCTGCCTGTGACCCTGTCCATGCTCAACTAAATAGAATCAGAAGCCTGGTGCCAGACTTGCACAGAAGAAATATTGTTTGTGACGAGGGTATTGCTGTCTTGAGTTTTTTTTTTTCCAGGGGTGGATGTGACCAGTCAATCATTTGACGTTAATCGGCTTTGTTATGGCCCCCGTAAACCTCTCAGTGTTGTGGAGTGCAATCCCATTAAAATGACCTTGACTATAAGCACAAGGAAGAAAGGAGGAGGGTGTGGATAATTATAGATGAAAGCCTTACTGGCCAGGACCCACAACAGCCCCCGTTGTGACTACTTGCACTCACAGCAAGGCCTAAAACGATATTAATCTTTCTTTTAGATTTTTCTGCAAGACCCACAAGGCAGGCCAACAATGCAAGTAAAGACACACAGCTATATCGTCATTCATGGCTTTGATGACATGAACAACAACCGCTGGTTGTGTTTTCCTTGAGCCTTTTGCCTCCCCACACATCCTTGTTTTTCATTTATTTTTATTTTTATTTGGAAAGTCTAAGTTAGGGATGGGAACAAGTAATCTAAACCATAACAAATCTTTGTTATGGTCGCAATAAGCAAAAAATAAATAAAAAATGACTGGGGTCACCTTGCCATGGTCTGCCCCCTCATATGGAAAACTCCTCAGACTTTTACCATTTCTGGTTTTATGTTTATATGTTATACCTCACGTGTCTTTTGGTTGTTTTGCTTTCTTTGTTTGTGATTTTCCTTATGTGTGTCACCTTTTTGGAATTATCCCTGCCTCCATAATGTGTTTTGTCTTAGTCTTATTTGTTTCTCTTCTGCCCCTAATTGACATTTTCCTTGGGCCTCTGTGTCTTGGAGTCCAGTGTCCAGACGGTCCTCTTATGAGTCATGCCTTTTTGAGTCATGAAATCCCTTACCACAGCACATGCAATGAGACATCTGCATCGTCAAAATGCGAGGCAAATAATGTGTCTGCTTAGTCAAATTCACGATGAGTAAAATACATATTAAACCTGTATTTCAGTATCTGTGTGTGTGAAGATGACACAGACCTGACCGTTACTCTGTGTAGTGTGTCTCCAGTAGCTGTGAGGCAACAACAGACGGGCTCCTTCTCAAAGTGGCATGTTATGGCTGTCTAGAGGAACACGTCAGCCGCGCAGAGACGAAAACATGAAGGTGACAGCCCTTTCCCTCCTTTACTCCTGTCTAATTTTGGGGACTCAGCAAAAGCCACAATTCCCTGGTAAGTTCTTAGTCAGATGCTGCACAAACATTAAGAGTTGCTCATGTACGTCTGACTGCTTAGGAGACGTGTAGCGCACGCTAGAAGCCTTTAAATTACCAGGAGAATGTTTTAAAGCCTTGAATGAAGTTTATTGATTTCCTTTTGGTTTTTTTTATCTTCTTAAAACAGGACATTTTTGCAAGCTGCTGTATTCAGTTTGTTTCCCATAACAGGAACTTTTGGTTTGAATACGTTTAAAAAAAGAATACGATCATCCTTGAGCAAACCCTCTTTTCAAAATGCTAATCCAAAATGTTTTAATGTTTAAAACAGAGAATTCTAATGTATGAAACGCTATTGTACACATTGTCGATAATTCAACTCTTACATTAATATTTTTAGGGATGTATATTTTATTAATGGATTCATCTTCTGATTATTTTCCCAATAATTGATTTTAAATAGATGAATTTTCTCTCAGAAACAATGGGAAATGTTCCTGTTAATAATAACAATGACTAATTGTTTCATAGTAAATGTTGTTATTATTCTGGTTAATGGAAGGGGATGATAATGATATAATCATGTTAAAGACCCAGCAGTTAATGTGACTTGTGTCTTGTTTTTAAACCAAAATCCCTTGGTTTAAGTAAAACATGACTACATTCAGAATGCAAACGTTTTGATGTTTTCTTGTGATGCACAGAGAAAGAAAAGGAGCCTAAGTTCTGGAATGCTTGGGCCCAGCAGACCCTGAAGAAAGCCCTGACACGGCAAACTCTCAATCAAAACCAAGCAAAGAACCTTATCCTCTTCCTTGGAGATGGTAAGGATCAAATTACATTATTTTTAGTATCCTAATTTGTGGCAAGAAATTATGAATTTCAAACAACCCTGTGAAAAAAACGCTAAAGTGGAAATGTTTTCAGCAATGTTATCATTATACGGATTGTCAGCGCAGAGTCTTCACCGTTTTGCCCTTGTCATTTTTTATTGAAAGTAAGTTGTATTTTTTTCCAAACAGATAACAGTAGAATTAACTCCACCACATCACGGGGATTTTGTCTGTGCTGGGACACTCACTGGTCACACAATAACTTTTATCCACAATCGGTCCTATACTCTCTCTGTTTGAACTATGGACTATGGACATTCCTGCGCACTGCAGCATTCATGGCCATGTTAGTATAGTTGCAAAATAACAGGCAGGATCTTAAAAGCTTTTTTCAAAAATGTTGGTAATGCACAACAGGACATGATCGTTCGACTGGAAAATGTTGCTCAGACGGGTAACATTTCATGTGTGAAAGAACTATATTATTATATTTTTGTCATGTTTTGTCATGTCTTTATTGCCTGACCAGAGAGGTAATTAATGCAATCCTAAAAGAAAACCTGGTTTTCGTCCTTTAGGGATGGGTATTCCCACGGTAACAGCTGCTCGTATACTGAAGGGTCAGCTGAATGGACAGAGTGGAGAAGAGACACTACTCGAGATGGACAAGTTCCCTTTTGTTTCCTTGGCTAAGGTCAGACTTGCTTATTATTTCATACATTCCATGACAGGTTATTGATCTGGCTTTGGCTATTGACGGCTTTCTGACTAAGGCCTGTTACTCTAAACAAGGTCCTAAAGTGTGTCATGCTCAAAACAAATCACATCAGCGTGACTATATGATGTGTGAAATCTTATGGAACGGGATGTGTTCCTGCAGACGTACAACACAAACGCCCAGGTGCCGGACAGCGCCGGTACTGCCACAGCTTACCTCTGTGGGGTCAAGGCCAACGAGGGCACGGTGGGCGTGAGTGCAGCTGCGGTCCGCTCCCAGTGTAACACAACACAAGGCAACGAAGTCACATCCATCCTCAAATGGGCAAAAGACGCAGGTAGAGTGACAATAAACTAATGTAATTTCTGTGTCTGCATGGCTGTGGCTAGAATGCTGAATTCTAGATATAGTTAATGCTGCACATTCTCCATCTTAGCTGTTCATTCTTAAAACCAAAGTTATTCTTGGGATTGATTTTCAGTGACATTTACTTGATGCAAATCTTGTATTCTAAAACTGTCCAGCCATCTTTGAAATGAAGTTTCATGCAGTTTGTGGTTATGATTATTATTTAATGTTTATCAGGCAAAGGAAATCTGATGTAATAAAATACATTAGATATAATAATATTTTCAATTCTTATATCAAATAAAATGATGATATAAATATTTTATAGTGATGTGCAGAGTTGTTGTAGCACACATAAAACCAAATGCACATGGGTTTGAGTGGCTCTAGTTCCAATAAAAAGGTAGAGGCTGTATCAGTTGATCAAAAGCGAACAAAGTTACCCCTTTACTTATGTGTTCCAGTGAATTGAATTAGATTTTCTCAGAGAATGTGCATTTTCCCTTCAAGGATATACATCAGTGTTATGATGATAAAAGGCACCACAGAAAAGGAAACTGGAGATGTGAAAGGAATTTGTACCCTGGATTATCAGAGAGCATTGGGGGTGTGTGGGGGTCACGATGTGTGTGTGAGAGAGCTAGTTTCCTCTGGTCCTTTTTACCGGACCATCCTCTTCTGGCTTTACCAATATTCATTCACTTTTTCACACCCAGATCATCAATAGGAGTGAAACTCTTTTTAGGTCGAAATAGCCCTCTTCAACAACGGTCATTTCTGGACATGTCATAATTGTTTACATGAGCCACAAAACGAAACATTGCAATGCATTATGTATGTGTTTTATTTCTAAAATGTCGGTGCCCTCTAATTGAACTTTCTAAAATGTTTTTCACATGATGACTTATGTTTAAATGCTGACGGTCAATGTTGATGCAATATGCACATGCCCATAGACCATGTAAACATTTGTTTGCGCACTGGCTGTCAATTTCTTTGACCTGAACCCAACACTTGGTCAGAAAGGACTCAGCGCTTATGAAGACAGCTTGTATATGTGTGTGTGTTTCCTCTACAGGAAAGTCCGTGGGCATCGTCACGACGACGCGTGTCAACCATGCGACTCCCAGTGCTTCCTACGCCCACTGTGTGGACAGAGACTGGTACTCGGACAATGAGATGCCAGATGAAGCCCTGCAGTCCGGCTGCAAGGACATCGCCAGGCAGCTCTTCGAGAACATTCCCAACATTGACGTGAGTGGAAAGTATGGATATGATGAATCAATGAATTAATTAGTCCTGTCATTTTTTTAAGAGGAAACATTTTCTTCTTCTTCAAAGTTGTTTTGTAATTGGACAGTTTGTCCTAAAATTGTTCGTTTTTTATTCCGCAATCCGCTGCTCTTCAGGTGATCATGGGTGGAGGGAGGAAGTACATGTTTCCCAAAAACACGTCGGATGTCGAATACCCCGGCAATGCTAAGCACAGTGGCACACGCAGAGACGGGAGAAACCTGGTTCAGGAGTGGCTTGACAGAACGAAGGACAAAGTAAATTCCTCATCGCGCTGTTTGCTCCTTTTCTTCTCTCTGCTACCTCTTTCATCTTGCCAAACACATTTGCATATGCAGGAGTTCAAAGTGACTGTGGCCTTATCCCTCACCATGTGCTGTACATTTCTCTTTTTTTAACTGTGCAGAAAGGCCATTATGTATGGAACAAGAAGCAGCTTTTATCCAAGAACCCTAACGACGTGGATTACTTGCTGGGTGAATTTCTAAACTCATTGTGTTGTCGTTAAAAAAATTCTCATTGAAGTGTAAATGGAAAGCCATACTGTACGTGTATGTAGTTACTCTGGGCACATTTTATGCGTGTTAATATTATATTGCTTCCGGTAATTCCAGGTCTCTTTGAACCTGGGGATCTGACATTTGACTTAGAGAGGAACACGGAGACTGATCCTTCACTGACGGAGATGGTGGAGGTGGCCATCAAGATACTAAGGAAGAACCCCAGGGGATTTTATCTGCTTGTTGAAGGTGAATACCTCGATTGGTTCACTATTAGTCCTCTGTGTTTCACTCCTTGATTTCTCTTTATTTTTTCCTCAACTGCAAAGCTTTGTCCACACAACAGAGAGTGGAGCTTTGTGCATATTAATTTTTTTGAAAGCAGGGGCTTATTTGACACCTTGGAACTACCTGGCAACTGGGAGTATAAAGTGGGCAGGCTTGTTGGATAGTTCCAGTAGGTTACAAATATGGCTACAGCTACATGTCAGCTAAAGCAAAAGAAAAAAGGTTTGTTATAAGACAAAAGTTTTAGATTCCTCCGAGAGGAAATGTCAATTGCATCATTGTAAATATCTGCAGAGTTACAAACAAATCAGAGACACCACTACTTGGGCCAGTTGGTTTTGATAGTTGGAAGATAAAATCATTCAGTGTGTTGTGTTTTAACGATGTGAATTGGTGGTCCTCTGATAAAGGTACTGCACATTGGAATTCATAAGAGTAGTTATAACTTCTAAATACATTTTTTCGAAGAATGAGATAAAAGTTTGAGACCAGTCGTGTTAGTGTGTGAAGAGCCAGCTTTGTATTAAGACTATAAGGCTGTAACTCTTATCCACGGAAAAAAAGATTTATATTTACTTGTCAACAGATAGATAAGAGTGAACAGTGAATAGTGAACTTCAGGCCTCAATTGGTGTGGTAGCATTTTGATTGCCATCCCCCAAATCTAAGTTGTACTTGTAAAATGACTAATTATATTCTTATCTACTTTCACAAGGTGGCCCTTATATATTGGGTGACAAATTGGGCTGCTCCGGCTTGTCTCGCCTATCCATTGTTGCGTGTCCTCAAAATATCTCTCCAAGAACGACAGACTGCGTTCTTGAAGACGTATTTTCAAACTGTCTGTCTGCTATCTGTTTGGTTTTGTAACTCTGCCTTGAGTCTCACGGATACTGCATAACAGAAAAGGAAACGCTATCCCATAACATAAGCAAGTGGTGGCTGTGGTTGAGCTACAAGTATGAAAATAGTTTGGCCAGATTGAAGAGTACACTTAAGAACATAAGCAGAGGTTGGACATCCCTCTTCCATTTTTCCCACAACTACATCGCAACGCGTTCAGACACAGCCAGGAACAATCTGTAAGATTATTGTGCCACACATATATATCATACAAACTTTTTTTTTCACACTTTTCAAGGGGGACGCATTGACCATGGACACCACGAGGGCAAGGCCAAGCAGGCCCTGCATGAAGCTGTGGAAATGGACCGCGCCATTGGTCAGGCTGACCTCATGACAAGCATCCACGATACAATGACCGTAGTTACCGCTGACCATTCTCATATGTTCAACTTCGGGGGCTACACATTCAGAGGAAACCCAATATTTGGTATGGAGTGATCAGGATGCACATGAGTTATACTTATTTGCTGTTTTGCAGTGTTGTATAGTAGTAATGCCCAAAAATAGCCTTGTGAAGTTTCCGAATGCTCCGTCTCCATGCACAGGTCTGGCCCCCATGTTGAGTGATGTCGATCAGAAGCCCTTCACCTCCATTTTATATGCTAACGGACCGGGTTACAAAATTGTCAACGGAGAGAGGGAAAATGTGTCCACTATTGACTACAGTAAGTATAATCATGCAGCAGGTTGTACATTTTATATTGACAGGTAATACATTATTCAATCCAAACTGCACCGCGTGATATTTAAAAAAATATATAATTATTTTTTCTCAAAACAACCTTGCAAAGATAGAAATCATGAAGTCGAAGCAACCTTTGGGGGGATTCCATCACAGCTGTGACTGCTCAAAGGACATATTTGGGATCTGACTTTCACACTGCCACACAAACACACCATCTCATCTGTATAGTTGGACTGTCCATAAAAAACAACACAAGTTGGCGCTTGCAAACAGAAAAGACACGCGTGTCTTGTTGACATATAGGCTGTGGACAGGAGTGCGATCAGTGGTCCTGATATGCATCGAGCATTGTTTACATCCATGTTTGTATACTCTTTATTTATGTCTTTGTGGACACATTATCTTTGGGTGGTATGATTGTGTTTCATGTGACCTAAATGCGCGTGCATCCTTAAACAATAGTGGTGTGCACTGAAACAAAAAAGTCACCAGGTACACATTTTTTCAATATTTGCCTCACAATTGCCCAAAGAAAACGATTTGATAAATATATATATATGTATATATCTCCTGTGCTGCTTCCTTTCAGAGGATAACAACTACCAGGCTCAGGCAGCTGTACCTCTGAGCTCAGAGACTCACGGAGGAGATGATGTAGCTGTCTTTGCCAAAGGTCCCCTGGCTCACCTACTCCACGGGGTCAATGAACAAAACTACATCCCGCACGTGATGGCTTACGCGGCCTGCATCGGCCAGAACAGGGAACACTGCAAGTCGACCAGCGGGACTCCTGCTTTACGCCCCGTCCTGTACAGCATCACCGTCCTTCTCACAATTACCCGACTATTCTGCTGACTTGCCCCCGATAGGGTTCACACACCAGAGGGAACTGAATGTTTAATTAACAGTCACATTGATGGATTCCACTTTCCTTGTGAATAGCCCCCAACTTCCTGTTATGTCCGGTAGCCGTTTCGTAAATTCTCCTAACCAATAAAATTAATTGTTTTCAGTTTATGTTGTTGTCAGTTTTGTGGCAACATTCATGCTCTAAACTTCTATTCAATGATCTTTTATGAGATTCATTCTCTTTTCCATAATGCAACATTTCTACAAAATGTTCATTTCGACAAAAAATCCTTTACATTTTTCTGGATAAGATTTCAATTAAGGAATATTTGAGTATTTACAAAACAAAAAGTTAGGGGAAAACACTTCTTGACATGAGCGTAAAGCTTTTTTTTAAATTTTCATCACTTGCTAATGTAACCCCTGTACAAAGTCCCTGATGAATGACAGAAATTCACAATTTCTTCTATTTTTTTTCCCACATATGTCATATGTTGTACTTTTCCATCTGCTCTGTAGAGGCCTGTGTGGAATGTGAATGGACGGAAGCCAGCCATTACTTGGCACCACGCGTTCATTGGGAAAACAGGGGATTCGTGTTGGCTGAAGCATGAAAAAAGGAGGTTTAGGTTCAATCATGCTGTGACTAATGCTTTCTGAGCATCGGCACACACAACCACAGCTTGGAATCAACTGAAGGCTGCCGGGGCTACTTCATCCATTTATGCAAACTCTCTTCACATGTGGAAAGCTGGTCAATCAACATATAGAGCTGTACGTCAATGGCTTTAAGAACGTATAGCACTACAATAATTAACACGTTTTTATTTTCTAAAAATAATGACCTGTGTGATAAAACCAGAAAAACAAAAAGCCTCTGTATCAGCATGTTTGCTGTGCATTTAAATTGTTGTGTTGCCAAAGCTTTTCAAAGATAAAGTTAGCAATTAAGCAACAGACAATCACTGATGATTTGGATTTGGAAACAAACTAGGAGTTTTGCAGGCACAATAAACAATTGTTACATCATCTTCCTACACAACTACCTAGTCACATAATGAATCAAGTCAGATTCAGTTGGCCTTCCTTTCAAGTGGATACTCATGTCTCACAGTAATGACAAATGTCTAAAAAAAAGCCTTTTCCCCATAGGTTCCTCTACATTCCTCTGTTATAAAAGAGGCAACTCTTCTGGACTGTCAACAAAGACACCACCAAAAGCAAAGTCACAAAGAAAACTCTCCCAGTGTCTGTGTAGCTATTTCATTTGTGTGAAATAAAGACAGTGATCTGAGCATGAACACGTGATCGAGGCTATCAGCAGGATAAACAAACTTATTGTGAAAATGTCAGCAGCATTGTTATTGTCACCCTTCCATGCAAAGATACTTTTTTTCCAGTCCAGATAAGGTTGTGAAGTAGCTTAAAGGACTAACGTCTTACATTTTTCAATCAAAGCTGGTGTCTCTTTATATGTAAAGTTGATTCACAACCATTCATTTTAATTCACTGAGGTTTGGTTTGTTTAGTAATCATAAGATTCAATATGTAGAATTATTACGTATAATAGCACAATGTGTACAACTGTGTCATCAAACTTATGCTTTGCCACCAAGCAATACCACCAAATTCCTCAATTCTAATTCGAATCTTCTCTCGGTAGATCTCACAGTTTCTATGGAAACTGATATGCCTACTTGGCTATAATTGTTTTGTAAAATGCGGAAATATTATTAAACTGCGTTATTGACTTATTCCAACCCAAGCAATACTTAAAAATACTAGAGATATTTAAGAGCGGAAATGGGGGGGGCAAATATTTTTTGTACTTATATCAATTTTTTGGTTTATGAAAATAATCTTTCAATAATCATACAGCAGTGTTATCTCGATCCTTGCTATCAAGATGTACAATTTATATATACAGTCAGCCAGGGCTGCCTTATGCAGCGTGGGCGAGGGGGAGCTGTTATTCCTCTTTCAAAGTTACAGATTCGTAATGGTCCAGAAAAAGCTTCTACTCTGTCACCAAATCATTACACAGCCTGACACCAATGACATCAATTCGCTTATCAAACACATCACCTCGATCTCTCCGACAAGAACCAGTGTGCTCACATAGCTCAGTGCTTTCAATTTCGCTTGATTTATTCGCCGCACTCTGATTTGGCCACTTTTTCTTTGAGTGATGTGTCATATTAATCTCTATACGACGGACCTTCTCCACAGTCTGTGTTTTGATATCCGGCTCCTTGATTTGCTGCAGCCACAGTTGTAACATTTATAATAATAATAATAATAATAATAATAATAATAATAATAATAATAATAATAATAATAATAATAATAATAATAATAATAATAATAATAATAATAGGAGATGTGTTGAGATTAAAGGGCCTCAGCGGACCCCCAATGAAAATGAAGTTTAGTAGCTGTTTGATAATGTGAAGCCAAAGGTCTGGGTTATGTTTTCTATTACTTTGGAGTAACCTACATAAAGACCAGTACCATTGCCATTCTAATAGGTCAATCTTGGACAATATGCTTCTCTTTGTAATCTGAGTCACTTTTGAACACACTTGCCTGCCTATGATTGCAGCACAGCAAACTGGCTTTTCATAAAGGAAACAAACAGAGGTATGTGTGTTCTAGGAGAACAGCTGCAGCTGTAGGTGATGCTAGAGGCTGATTAATTTACGTATTTAAAGATAATAATTTAAAGATAAATTCTTGGGATGCTCATCATTGTCATTCCCTCACGAACCTGTTAATTTTCTCTTATCACTTCCAGCTCGGAGGAAGTGAATGCGTCCTAATTGCTTTGCTCAGCCCTCTGCGGGCAGCTAGCATGAGGCCTAATCCCTTTGCACCAATTGAAGGCAGAGACAACCAGTTCTTGGCCCTGACTTCTGCACATATTTCCATTTGGGGTTCTCCAATTCACAGTCATAAGTAAAACAGCCAGAAAAAGCATTTGCGTGGGCACAAGACTCCATGAACTCAATGGGCTTGCAAAGTAGTCCATGTTATGGAAGGAAAATGCTCCAATAAAGACGTAGAGACTTAAGACATGAAACATATTGTTCAATTTTGCAGGAAATTTGCGCTTGCATTTATTTGTCTTCAACATGCCTTGCTTATGATGCTGCCCTGTTTAATAACCAAAGTTGACCTTGGTTTGGTCTCTGTGGCTCTGTTGGTGTTATTGAAGGACGAAGCTGGGCTTTTTAATTTGGGTTGCTGTCAATCTCAACAGGGTAGACAGGACATAACAGGACAAAACGTTCCCCTGCACTGAGTAATAATTGTCTAAAAGAATATGTCCCTTCCTTCAGGCAGCTTAACTAGTGCTAATTAGTAACTTTCAACTTTTACCAGAGGGGCCTCAACATGTCACTGTCCAAATCACGTTTGACCTCAGAATGACCAGAATCATGAAACGTCAAGGAAAGAGGATGTAGGAGCCCTTTTGGACAGTGTTAGGCTGAGAGAATAGAGTCTTAATATTCATTATCACCAAAGGGCAGGTTTTTGTGCAGCAGTCAGCAGGAGAATACGACTCTCATTCGGGATCAGTGAAAATTAAGTTGTTCTTTAACTGAATAAAACGTTTTCCAGGGTCAAAGCTAGAAATAAACATGGAAACTGAAAAATGAGATGAAAAAAAAACATGCAGTCAAAATACAATGTGTGGGAACACCCGAGCTGTAACAAGGCTACCAGAGTTTTCATCCAGTGCACTCATATCTAATCCAAAATCTTATCTCATCTTCTAAGAGAACCTTCTAATGCCAGATATTGGAAAGGTGTTCATTTTGGGTCTTTACTGAAAAAAAAATAAAGATTCATAACATGCGAACAAGTCGAGGAGCCTAAAAGAGGATCATCATAAAAGGCCAAATGTAAAGGGTGTTGGACTGGTGTTTGCCAGAAATGTGCGCTTATGCACTTCAGTTCTGCACTGACTTTCTTTCCAGAGCTTTGACATGAAGCGCTGATCCCTTTTGTTGTCCCCTGGCTCCCACACATCCCCTCTGACCTCTCCTTTCTGCCCTTCCTCACCTCCCCCATCCAGCGTCTTGACTGTATTCCACAGCTGCATGTATAAGATGAGCCCCATCCCCCTCCCCACCGCCCTGTTACTGTGGAAAACCCAGTGGGAGAGAGCGTGCATAGTTGACCTTTTTTTTAACTTTTTAAGCACGAAAGCAGTGACTTCAAAAGATGAACCACAGCCAATAGACTTCAGTTCACACCATCAACCAGTCCATCAAAGTTTAGACCGTATACCGGTGAATATGTGCTACAACGTGCGTGCCCAATACTGTCACTGCTCTCCCATACTTCAGTCGCGACGACAACGGGGCGATGCTTTCAAAGTATTGCCTACATTTACGGTTCACTTTTAGTTAGTGTGTACTTCATCCCACTCCTCTTGGAAAATTTGTGCTTATGTTTGTTTTGCTTTTTTGATATAGTTTTTCAATAAAACTCCATCATCATCATGCCTTCTTCATTTTAACTCATAGGATGAGAGGACTGATTTTACACTGTCCCACACCTGTGTGTGTTCAGTAACACTGCTGTTAGCTGCACTGGTCCTCCTCATAGTTCATAGATCCCCTGATGTGTGCTGTCTTACTATTTCTCAAGCTTACGAAAAAACATGTTGCAAGTACAAAAAAAGCAGATAATATCATCCTTCGCTTGCCTGCAAAGTCATGGCATGCCACTAGATTAGGTCAATATTTTATACATACACAAATGTATGAACACATTGGTACATATGGATGTTTATTTTTCAGCTCTTGACCTAGACCAAACAACAATCGCATGAACATACCATAGGTTATGGCTTAGTAGATTTATCCTGCGTAGCTGAAGTGACCTCAAGGCATCGTTCAGCTTTCCCGGGAACAATCCTTTGTGGGTTTTTTTTTTTGAGAAAGGATCAACTTAAACAAATTTGCGCCTAATCTTACACATGACATTTTGTGTGGCTTTTGTGTGGGGGGACCATCGGCTCTGCCCTTTAGCAATGATGAAGTCACAGATTGAAGCGTTTTCTTGAAGAAACACGGCAGTTACCATGAGACTAGCAGGACTAGAAAATGAATCATCTGGTGCCTCCTCACTTTTTTGCTGCCGACTTCCGCTGAGTATCCCACTCTACTTTGACTGCTGTCCCACAACTCTTGCATTCATCTGATGATCAAGGGAAAGACTTGCCAAGTACAATTAATATCCAATTAACCTGACTGCTGAACCCTAATCCCTTCCTCCACAGGCTGCAACTGCTGATGTGATTAGAACACAATATTCGGGGCCCGTTTCATGGCAAATAATATGGCAGCATATGAATGGCTGCTTGATATTATAAACAATGGGCTATTAACTATAATATACATGTAGCTATACATTCCTACAATCAACTGGCTCCATCCATGGACATAAACATACAGTTTTCTCTGGAGTAAGCTCTGTAAGCTCCTGCAGACATCTGCTTGTATTTTACTCTCAGCCTGAGATGAAATTGCTTTCGAGGATACTGCAAAAATGATGGATTTACTGTCCTCATCAAGTCTTTGTTTTTCTCACTGTTTCCTTTGTAGAGAAAAATCTTGTTTTCTTTCTCTTTAACACATTGAACTTATCGAAGCTTTCGTGAATTGGTTAAAAAAGACCCTTATAAAATATGAGTTAAAAACATTCTGATAACCATGCAGTCATCCGAAGGTAATCCTGGGCTTCTGAAACCCTGACTTTATATCTGACCATCTGGCTATAAATTGGGATTACCCGCTGATTACTGTTGAAAAATAGAGGGGGAGAGAAACAGAATCAAACTGTAAGTCGGCGGAGAACAAGAAGAGCATATAATAATAATAATTTCCTTTCTTTTGTTGTTTCTGTTCTCTTTTCTGTGAAAAGAGTCATAGTTTGTGTCCAGCACCAAGGCTGTACATTTTTATACAACCAACTACTGTCTGAGCAAACATTCTAAAGATGTTAAGGAAAATATAGAAAGAAAAGAAGAGCTGTTTAATTGGTTGAACGGGTTAATGGAGTCACTAAAACGATTTAACCAAGTGTGTTGTTATTCTGCAAGGTTTCCAAAGCAACCAGCTGCGTTGATCTCCCTGAGGAACTTTGTGTCCACAGATGGGATGTCAGGATGTTTTATTAAAAAAGGCAGGATAACGGATGTTTTAAAGACCACACAAAATAATCTATACAGCCAAGATCAGCCTGTAAGAACAATGATTTCACATCAACATTTTTTTGAGTCACAAGCTCATCATCATTGAAAAGTGACAAAATAACGGAAACTCCTCCCAGCCTTCTTAGGCTCCATGGGAAGCACCGTTCTGAAGTATTATGCCAACTGGGAAGAGAAGATACACAACATTCCTTTGGACTTTTTTGTGAGGTAAGGTCACCCAGTAGAAATGTGAAGTTGCAGATACACAAGTCTAAAATTGCCAACAAAAAAAAAGACAGGAGAAAAAGGCTGCGGCGGGTAAGCAAAGGTTAGGGCAAAAATAAATGACGATGATTATATTTTCAGATTCTAAACGATTTGAATCAAACTGTATATTGGTTTTATCCTACTGGCAGTATTACACTGTGTTGTTGCACTACATCAGCACATTTGATGTCATGTAAAGGAAAAGATCATAGTTGGCGGAGTCCTCAACATTCAGATGTTGTGGACAGACTTCAAGCTGGGACCAACAACGTTTTATCCCCACACAGCTACAAAGACTGCATATGTTATGTGCTGTGGTTTTTGTACAAAGATTTTAATCTTGAAAACATCCAACCAAAGTGAATTAAGCTTGGCCAGACACACGCTGTAGTAATCACTGACCTATGAGCTGAGCATTGAGCTGATTATGTGTTTCATTGCCTCTTATTCCCTGTGAACTGCGCTACCTATGTTTAAGACCAACTATTGAAGACTGAGTTTTGACTGAGCCGTTGCCTGAATTGGATTATTCAAACGTGAAATTGATTAAAAACTGGGCTCAATTTCAAATGTCCAAAACAAACCACATGTTTTTGACTGTTAGTGATTCAGAAACGAATGCACCCTCAACAAGCATTCATCCGGTTAGGTTTTAGGTTTATTTTGGTACATGAAAGAGATGAACTGCTCTTTGTTTTTAGACAGGAAAAAAAATAACGTAGTTCATACGCAACGAGTGCAACGAGATTGGGTTTGCCAAGATAAAAACAAAAAACAAGACTTGAAAAACGAGGCAGAGAGACAGACGACCGATAGACTTCAGTTGTCATCATCAGCAACTCCGACAAAGTTTAGACCACAAACCGACGACTAAATGCTCCAACTTGCGTGCCCCACAAGCGTAGCGTAGCGACTCACTGCTCTCACATACTTTAGTTCACCAACAACCCCCCGCTGTTTAATATCGCTACGACAACGGGATGCACTGTTAGTTACTGTGCACTTCCTCCTACTCCTCTTTGAACATGTGTTACAATATATGCTTAAGTTTGCTTTTTTCTTTATAGATTTGATATGACAAAATAAAACATTCTCGTACACAATGAGATGGGTTTGCCAGGATAAAAACAAGAATGCAGAGTGAGTCGCAGGTGCTCCTGAATCTGACTTTTCTTAACAAGTGTGGGCGACATTAGGTAAAGTGAGCCTTGAAGACGGAGTGGGACGCCCCTGCTCTGAACTGCATTTGGAAGCTCGTCCCCACCATCATGCAACCTCAAACCTCAAAGAGTCACGACTGTAACTGCCTAGTGTGCGCCTGGCTGGAACATGTTACACAACATGCCATGAGGGAGGCATTGTCCCGGAAAGAGCGGGAGCCTGTGCGTAAATCTCTGGACACAAATAAGTGACTGGAATTTAATTAGTTAAAAAATATTAGTTGAAAACATATTTGGGGTTATGGTAAATTTCACAAGATTTCATTGAATCCTAGTAAGTTGCCGGGAGATCAGTGGCTTTAGCAATAATGAGGAAATTTGGGAAGCTTTTACAAGATTCTTAGAAACATTGACTGAATGAGGTTTTAGGGAACGGCCAGAAGACACATCTTTGGGCATTTCCAGTAAACTTTTGGCGTGTTTGCAATGCTGGCGTGAGTCTGTCATGATACAAGAAAACCTGGGGGAAAGACACACAAACAGAACTCTTTCCACAGTTCCAAGTCTCTGAAGTGAGTGCAACACCTCTCTTGGTCTCCCATTCATTGTTGACGTTGCACATTGGATCCTAAGAGAACTCTTATCTGTCAGTGTGAATGTTTTATCTGTCTAATGTTTGTTGGCCCTGACATGGAGTCAAGGGTCACAATGCACAATACTTGCGGCGAACGGCTCCAGCAGCTCAACCTTGAAAAGGGTGAGAAGTACAAGCAACTGTGGACCGACGGCATGTTATCCATATAAAACGTAAATTCGGGAAAACGAAACCTTCCCATTCCAGTGAAGAGTTGCATGACTTTAGATATGCAGGCCACGGACTCTCACAGCTCTTTGAGACAGGAAACAGGAAAAGAAGCATACAATGTCAATTTGTACAAGACATTTTAAGAGTATGTTTTGTTAATTTAAAGGAACTAATCCTAACTCTTGGATATGGTACTATGTATTTGTAAATGAATGTATTGGTTACCCTATATTATAGTGAAGAATACAGAATGCCTTCTACTGTGTTTCTGTTTCCTGTATATGGGACTGTAATGTGCTTTGTTTTGATTTTATACTTATGGCAGGGTGCAACTTTTCAGGCATAAAGTGAAAAAGCAAACACAGAAAAGTAAGTGCTTCACGGAAATCTTTCACAGAGTGAAAATCATGGATTTATGCAAGAGTTACACCCATATCACCACCAGCATGCTATGAAATCTGCAGCATGTAGTAAAATAGTTGAGTGAATTGTGCCCTCTGGTGGAGTGAAGCGTACACAGCACACTGACGACAGTTAACGGAGACAGGAAATCGACATGATATTCATTACACGGAAAGCATGCATGGAACTCAATGCTGGAAAACATAGCAGATGTTGTAGCATTTATTTTCATTATTATTTTCATTGCCACTATTATTAATCATTAATTGTTGTTGTGCGGAGCACCAACATCCATTAATCAGTGAGGTCACTTGTGTGCTCTCATTTTTCTACATATTTTTCAATATATTGCGTCAATTTGTTATTTTTTCACACAAATCATCAACTCAAATCATAAAAAAAAACATTTTCTTCTGAAAGGATGAGCAAGAAAAACTGGGCTCGTCCGGGATTTGAACCCGGGACCTCTCGCACCCTAAGCGAGAATCATACCCCTAGACCAACGAGCCATGAAACCTGGAAAAACAAGTCACCATTATCACCATTATAACGGAAAAATCAGGGGTCTAGGAAAATGAAATGCACCATTCGCTTTAAACGTTAAATTACACGGCCAACACCAAGGTGTGTTGAAAGGAGTGCTTTGTTGGTGTGCTCACACACAACACTCAAAGTTTTACAAACAAAGTTAATAGGAAGGTAGGACTCAATTGCACAACTCAAAAACACGGTGGAAAGTACACATTGTTTTATTGTGGCTGGCACAATAAAAACAAAACTACAAGGGCTCAAATAATCTGATCTATACTTAAGCCTATAAATCATAGCTCTAATAAAACTACACTAAACCGACTAGCCTGACTGATAACTACTCTGTGGTAAATGGTGGATAGTTTGACAAAAAGAACAAGATGAACTGGCATACAGCAAGACAAGGACTATTTCTACGTGAGATAATTGGGAACAGGTGGAAACAATTGAGGCCTGGGCAAATCATATAATGGCGGGAAAAACACACAAAGACGGGAATTAAAGGGATCAGGAATGACAACAATAGGTGATTTAATAATAAAACATGAAGTGAGTGAGAAGACTGGTTTACTCTCTGCCTATAAATGGTGGTTTAACTTAGTAATTAGGCTTCTTCAAAGTGCCAAAATTTATTATAAAGCTTCTGGAAACTTGACTTGAGTTGTCTACTTAATTTTTTAGCCCAAGACATTTACCGAAACCTCAGAGGCAATTTGGTTGCTAATGTTGTTGAAACATAGAAACGAGTCTGTGGATGAATGGACACTGAGGGAAGTTATCTATTATCTGTAAGCATTGAAGAAGATGGCGTACGGAAGCAGAAGAAGTAGTTTTATTTTATTCATACTGTTACTCACAATACTTGTAAACATCAACTATCATAAACTGTACTTTCAATACTTAAGTACAGGTACTATCCGATACTGCAAGTAACTTTAACTTATACTTGAGTATTTTTGACTTAAGATATTGCTATATTATACTGCTATTTCACAATGGCTTCCACATAGTTGAAACCACATTTCTGTTTTCGATTAAGCTTCATCATGAAATTATATTTTAATTTACAATGAGGATGATGATAATTTATGATAACGTTGAATGTTAAGCGTATTAACTGAAAATATTGTTATTTAGATGGAAAACGGAATAAGGAAGGGCCCATTAATGGAACGTTTAATTGTTTAATCAGAGGTTGAAAGCAAGAGGAAGCCGTGGTGTATTATCTGTCTATCAATCTATCTGTCTTTTCACTAAGGCATGTATTCCTGATCGGTGCTATAAGTAGCCTGCTCTACTTGGCAATCCTGACAAACAATTCGCCTGTCAACACGACCACTGTCAACACAAAATACAAACAGACCAAAACTGCTGTTAACACTCACATAAACAGATGACGGGAGAGTGTACGCAAATGGATTTTCATTTTTTCCATCTGGAATGTGTGAGTGTGTGTTTGCATTGTGTCTGCATAAAGGTATGATAAACACTGCTTCAACATTGCCGTATGCATTAGTCAGGATTTTAAAACTAAAATAAATTATATCAAAGATGCAAGGAACAGATATTTTTATTATTAGGATCCTGCATCAGACTCAATAAATTAAAAGTTAAATATAATAGTGTTTCAAAGACATAGTAATAATAATATTAAAGAACATAAATGCTGTTAACTGGCAAGTGGCGTTATAGGTATGAACATCTTCCAAAACATATGATAGGAGAATATATTAGGGCTTTTTTTTAATGAATCTTAGTCTGTATCATACATAGAATGAAGGATGAAGCCCTTCGTGATGCTGTGTTTTCTGTTTTTGTATTCTGTAGACGGCAGCCTCATTTCAGACACCCAAAGCAGGAGGGGTTGGCACATATTTCACAAGGATCCAAAGGTGTGGTGATATACACTGGAGAGTGAAAGAAAAAAAAACATAGCAAGCATTATCAGACCTAAAGAATGTATTAGGACAAGGGCCCAAGAGCCAACGTTCCAGTACCAATATATTCAATTGGTACAATTCAACTCCATTGAATATAAGATGTAACTGATTTATTGGGAAGATTCACTGGTGTTAAGTGACAGATTTTGTTACTGTTTCACAAAGCCAGGCAAGACAAGGCTTTGCTAATGGAAAATAGTGACTTATTGTGCTTAAATACCAATATGTATAACACAGCACAAATTCTTATCTGTGCAAAACCACGTGTATTGTGATCTTTAGAGATAAGTAGTGCTTGAACATCTAAATGTAGGATCAGAAAATGCATTTAAAGACAACATGTTGCTATGCAACGTTTGTGCACAAATACATCTGATAAATATGATACATTTTTACAACAACTTTTTTTCCTGGGGCCGACTTACCCAGTTTAGAGAAAACAATGCCTCTTGCCTTCCCTTGGCAAACTGGCCGAAAGACCTGAGGCAAGAGAGGGTTGAGGCAAGCAGCTGCAACACTTGTCTCAGCCAGGTGAGGGCTGAAGTTGTCGTCCAAATCCATCAGCTCCTTCAGCTGCTTCACTGCCTCCAAGGGGAAGCTCCTGTCCCCAACCTGGAGAGGAAGCAGAGGTAGAAGACAGGTTCACCTCAAATTCTCCAAGTTTTTAAGAATTTTTGAGAAATGCTTACTGCTACACCCACAAGAGGACTAGATTATCACCTTAGTTATGGCTTTACAGGATAGAGCTACTCACTAAACTGACTAACTTGTTTTGAGATAAATTAATTATGTTTGAGAAGGATGTGAAACACCAACAAAAAAACAACATTTGGATCCGCTGTAAAAGAAAAAACCCTATGCAGTAGGCCGCTACTATCTTTAAGATACATATGAGTTCATAAGATAATATAAAGTGAGAAGAAAGTAACGAGAAACACACCTTAAGAAAATCAAGATCAATGTCAACAGTATTGCAAGAATAGAGGATACTCACCTTAACCTGCACTCCCAGAGATCCACTGCACCCGCAAAGCACAAGAACAACTAAAAAACGGAGCAAACTCATTTTCAGATGATAAAAGATGCCCTCTTCTGTGGTAACTGCGTATGCGCTCTGCCTCTTATAACGTGTCTGAGCAGACTATTGGGTGATTTATTAACAAAGGCAACTGGCAGGTTGGGGCGAGTAAAGGTAGGGGGACCCTGGCCGGTCAAAGATAACCAAGGGCAGCTGTAAGCTGATTGCTATGGATTCTCTCTTTTTTTTTGTTTATAAGCTCTATTCTTTAAATTTGTTTAGAACCTCCATCTCTGTTGTTTCCGACGTCAGCAAGATATTTCAATATTGACTTTGGGTTTCCGACCCCTCTGTGCCACCTAATAAATCTCGTCTCCTGTCTTTCTCCCCCAGATATTCGTCACAAGGCTGTCTGATAAGCAAGGTGCGCTGACAGACTTGCCCCATATAGGTCACTTGTGTGAGAGGTTTGTTATTTGCAAATCATGACGCTTTACAGGCGCAAGTGGCAAAACTTGTTCACATGGTTGTCATTGCTTCGTTAAAGGGAATATTAGTTATTAATAATACAAGTGCCTTGTTAGTCTCAGCGTTATATATTTGGTCTGAGGGGGCAGATCGCTCCCTAGGTTTATTGATCTATGATGTCAAATCTGTGATGTCATAAGTGACAGTCTGCTGTGCCTCCACCAGTAATGTTGTTTCAGAACAGTGGTCACCTATTCCACTTATTTAGCCAGGCTTCTCTCCTGCTGAGTTAAATCTGCGTTTAATCGCTTATTTATCAATGTTTTTAAGAAATCTTACATTTGGGGACAAATGGGCTGGCAGAAGAGACAGGGGCTGGAAAGGCAAATAGTGACGCAATGGATAGCTGGAGAGGAACATTTACTTGCAGGCCTAAAACAATCTGAATGTGAATCCATAAATGTGCATATATCCTTTGACTTTCACACAATCCCTTCTCAGGTCCCTTTTTAAATCCTGTTGGTGGCATAGTTTTGAGATTATTTCAGTTTTATCTATAGTTCTGGTTTGCCTAAGTTTTTTCCATACATTTACTGTGCTGTCATTTCCGACACGGCCCCTCCCACTTGTCAATCTCCTGCCTTCAGTAATCAACACACCTGCTCACCCCGCCGACACAGCTGCCTCTCATTTAGACCACGGCGTATATAAACCGGTTCACTTCCATTGCGCTCTGCTAGATTGTCTTTGTGCTTAGGGCCATTGGTTTCTATCAATTCTTCTGATTATGTTTCTGTGTACCGACCATGCCTTCTGTGAACTTAGCTCCATTCTGCTTTGCCCTTTTGTTGTTACTTTCCCTGCCTGGGCTTTATATCCTGCACAAACACTTTAAACTTCACCTTCACTGTCCTCTGACTTGTGCTTTTGGCTTCGACAGTGTTATGCCCCGGGGCAGTCGGTCAGTGTAATGTAAAGAAATATTGGTAGTTTCTTATCATGAAAAAACTAGTGTAAAAGGGACATCTTCCAATAAAGGAACACATTCCCATAGAATAACATTTGTGTGGGATGTTATTTTATATTGTTCCCCCCCACCCATGTTGAGTTTTATTTACTTACTCATCTGATACAGTTGATTCTTTACAGGATAAAAAAAAGCCAAGGCACAGTTCAGAAAAAAAACAACATTCGAGCTAATGGTAGATTTAACATTGTTCCTAAATGTATGCCAGTGGTAAAATATTTGATATTCTTGGTAATCATTGTGAAAGCCAGGACATTTGGTGTGGTCATCCATCACTTTCCCTCTTGGTGAAACGGCCCTAACATAGCCTAACGGTGTGTTTTGGGTCATTGTCCTGTTGAAAAACATATAAACTCAAAACCAGATGGGGTGTGGTGTTGTGTATACTGTATGGCTTGAATTGTGAATATAAAGTACCAACAGTGTCATCAGCAAAGCACCCACGCATTGCCACTCCACCTCCTCCACCATGTTTCATGGTGAGAACCATACATGCAAATACCATCTGCTCATTTTGCCTCTCCAAAGCAGGACACAGCAGGTGAAAGCAAACTCTCACATTTGGAGTCATTACACCAAAGTACAGTTGCCCTCTGGTGTAATGTACATTCATTGTGTTTCTTAGTCATAACAATTATTATTTTTTTATTGTTTTCCCTATAGGATTCTTTGCATCGATTCAACCGGTAAGGCTTCATTTCATTTACTGGATAATGTGAGGCCTGCTAACTGGCCATTTTGAGGGCTGACAACTCTAATCACCTTCTCTTCTGCAGAGTCGGGTTCTTGCAATTAACCGATTAGCCTTCAAGTCTTAAATTATTGATAATGAAACCTTTCAAAACACAGATAGTGCTTTTCATTGTTGACAGGATTTCATCTTCTTTTCAGGAATTTCAGGAATCAGATATGTAAATTAAAGGGTGTCACTGATTCAGCAAGCGCCAAAATGTCATATTCGTATATATATACGATATATATGTCGCTTAGAAACTAGGATAACACTATGATAATCATCATAATACTAAAATTACAGGTAATTAACACCAAGCTGCTCAGCTCCGTGATTTTCTCATCCACTTAGCTCATTGATTTGGATTTGTGCATGCACCCCCTTGTGGCCCCTATGGCTGGTCATACATGCTCTGGTAAAGCGACACACACAATACCTATACTGGGTAATGTTAGACAGAACTGAGCAGGCAGGCTGAGAGCAGGATATGACGTTTTACAATCTCACAGAGAGTGGAGAGTGGACAGAAGAGCCGTATATATATATACGGTATATATATATATATATATATATATA
>JAFBJU010001289.1:77511-156508 GCA_016785305.1 Colistium nudipinnis
ATATACATATATATATATATATATATATATATACTGTATAAAGGGAGAGTCAGGGGTAGGATGATAAGGGCCGTCTGTAGAAGAGGGTGGTGAACACTTCATTTAATTTTGTTCTTTTATTTAAATTAGTTTCTATAGTTGGCTAATTAAATTAGTGGGTCATAGTATTCTACTGTTGGTAGGGTCATAATGAGGAGTGAGGACACATTTTTTGATGGCCCACCCTACCATTAAAAGTTGCCCACCCCTTCAATAAATTGTCAGTAGGTGTGAATGTGAGTTGTTTGTCTCTGTTTGTTGGCTCTGTAATAGTCTGGTGACCTTTCCAAGATGTAAGCTAGCCCTTGCCCAAGTCAGCTGGGATTGGCTCCAGCGACCCTCTAAGGGAAAGCATTATAGGTCATAAATGAATGTTTTGAAAATTGTTTTCATCTTAGTGGCCAACAGGGTCATTACGTTCAAAGGCACATTTCTCAAAAACTGTTGATGCCTATCTTAAAAGCCAGATAAAAGACTTTTGATGAAACAAAGTACACATAATCTATCAGCGAAGGATTTTTATTGAAAACAATGTCAATAAAAAGGAGGAAAAATAAAGGACAAGATCTCATTTAAATAGATATACAAAGCATGGTAAGATAGAAATGTAACAAACAATTTAGTTCCAATAGTAAAAAATGCATGGGATAGAACTTCTAGCAGAAAAATAAAGTGATAAATATGCCAAGTAACAGCTTGCAAAAAACATACAAAAACTCAGAAATGTATGACGTGCCCAGTGGGCCAGAGTCAGAACCTTAGTATTCAAGGGAAAGGAATTCATTTGTCTCATCATTGCAGGCAAAAATGTGAGAAATTCCCTGAAATAGTTTTGAAGAGGGAAATCAATCGGCTTGCTGGGTCTTTCATTTAGCAGCCGGTGCAGGCAGCAAAAGCACAGATCTCACAGACGTCCAACGGAACCATAGCTGAAATAAAGACAGACGGATGAGCCACTGACACGAGACACACTGCTTAATCACCTCTGCTCTAATAACCGAGGCTCCAACCCCACCAGGCTCATCTCAGGGGCAGACCGGCCGATGCCCTCACCTAGTCTGGCGAGAGACGCGGAGGCTCCTCTCTGCTTGCACAGCGACAGGAACTCCTGTGGCAGCAATGGCTCGGCGCACAGGGACACGGTGCTGGCCCGGAACCGCGGGTTCTGTTGTACGGCCGACCCCCGGCTGGCCGTCAGCTCATGGAGCCTCTTGACGGCCTCCAGCGAGAAGGTCAATCCGTTTTCCTGGTGGAAAAGGCAGCGCATCGGTTGCGTATCATACAACTGAAACCATCATGTTCGATCAGGCCACAATGGCGAAATAAGCCCTGCGCACATTTAGTCAACACAACATGCAACGTGATGCCCTTACTTCGACTTGCACGGCTTCGGAAGCCCAGCCCAGAGCCAGGAGCAGGAGGGTGACGGTGACGAGTGTGGCCTTCATCTTGAGAGTTGACTGCGTCGCTTGTCTCGGAGCCTCTTGCTGTGTGTGTGCGTTCGCTCGGCAGGTACTCAGCTCGGTGTGTGCATTCCCCTCGGTCTGCGGGCTTCCTTTTAAACACAAGTGCCCGGCAGCCCGGCGCTCATGTGACCAGGAGAACCACAAATAGGATGTTTTTTCTCACGGGTTAATGAGTAGCCAATGGGTTTTACTGGGCTGTAAAGAGGAATTCATAAATCCCACTTTGTCCTTATCATCTGCTGATTATTTTTAATGCATCCCCGATGCGCATGTGTACTTTGTTTCGCAGAACTCAGCCCACCTCCCCGTGCGGGTCAAAGGGTTATCATGAGCACCATTGATGATGAACCCACACCAGCCCATTGTTAGAAAGCCCTAGCACTCATGCTAACCGTTGAACTTCGTTTTGTGTGCCGAAATATATGTGCCAGACTTATCAGTTCTTTTAACAAGCCTCAAGACTAACACAATTCATATGCAAATATTATTGTATCCTTTTAGAAATGCTATGCCTCTTTGTGTTGATTGTGTTCTCATCAGCCTGTTGCTGCTGCTGAAGCAAATGGTATCTAAGTTTTAGTGCTGCAAGACAAAAAAATAAAAATAAAGCAGTGTGTGTGTGGCCAGATCTTAAATATTACGGTTATATTGCTATCAATATAACAGAGGTTTATATTTCCTAAAAAGCTTTTAGGCAAACTAAACACTGGGCGAGTACAGCGACATTTGTAAAAGCGTACTGGATGCAACTGTCGGGTGAATAACACAATTGCTGGAGGAATCAACCTTTTGCCTTTCCGGTAGCTTAACTATCTAATTGCTTTGCCTGTCAAGGACAGCAAGGGACTGCGTAAAAATCTATTTCACTTGTTCACTGAGCGTGCGCCCACATCCAGGGCAGCGCGAGGGTGTGACAAGCCAGCGATGCATCTGTGGATGGTTTCTGCCCACGGATCAATGACACACGTTTGGTGTTTGGATGGCCGTCTCACCGTATGTGTCACCGCTGAGACTCACTGACCTGGGTAACTCTTTCCCCCATACGTATGATGGGCTGGGCTCCTGCCCGCAGTGACCCCAAACAGGATGTTGGATTGATAAAAGATGAAACAATGACATAACGTGAAAGCCTGCATTAGTCATCAATAGATGCGGTCTGCTGTATGCATCATACGGTCCATGCAGACAGGTGGGAGTAGGATATGAGCGCATTACGCAATAACTTTTATCTCAGACAGGTAAATCTTGAACAAATTAGGTGAGGAGAAGTGCGTGGGATATGTAGTGTGACGTAAAGCAGGGATTGAAACAATTTAGGGTAATTAAAATGGGTTGAAATATTCAAAAATCCATTATGCCCCTGATGCGCAGTGGTGTGACGAAAACCATGGCCTCGAAGGGAAAGATGGTTGCTTGTTGCTTTGTTCAGTGTCACGTTTCGTGGCACTCAGTAACCCCTGGTCGCACCTTCACGTCCAAACTAAAACGGCTCCCAGGGGCCTCACATAGACACATGGTGATTAGAAAGTACAACTAATTCACTTCACATTGTAGGCAGGTCAGCTTTTGGCCGAGTCAGCGTCGTTGTCAAAATGTAATGTCTGGGCCGCACAGCACTCTGTCAAGAGCTTGAAAAATCTTCTCCAAGTCACGGGCGAGGGCAACTATTCAGAGAAAGGTAAGACTGATGAGGACCGTTTAAGCTGGAGGTAAATCATCAGCCCGAGTGTGAATAGGATACGTTTGAGTCAAGTGGGTTGGCAAGCAGTGTTTTGTCACTAAGGATTTCAGCCTTTCTTTAGTTGGAATTGAACAGCAAGTGATGATGATCTATAGACAGATATCAACTCTTTCAACCGGGGGTGTCAAGCTCATTTGAGTTCAAGTGAGCCAAAACAGTTCAATCCTAGCATAATAACCGCTAAATAACCGCATTTTATTTATTTGTTTCTTTCGTAAAATGTTCACATTTAACGACCTATCTTTTTACAAAAAATGAACAACCTGAATTTTCTTACATTTCTACAATTTGTGTACCGGATTAGACTCCTTCTGGTGGGCCACCTGCCAGTGTTTCACATCCCGGCTTTAAACCCACAGGCCTTCATTTAGTGGCCATCTCAGAGTAGAAAAAACGCGAACATTGGGCTGTTCACAACATTTACAGATCTTTTTGCAATCTGTTGACTGTCGGCACATCCGGCATGCATCGCGTATTTTAATAGGTGATCCTGGCCACGTGCAGTTGCTAATCTAATAATTATCCTTGCTCTCTCAGTATGTTTTTGTCTACACCCACTCCATAGCTGCTGTTCGGGTAACCCTTTTCTCCAACCTGCGTAGCCTTGTGTGTCTGCACCAGAGCTGAAACATGTAATCTGCTATTTCCTGCCCTGAGCTGTGAGATGGAGTAAAAAACATAATTTGTTATCTTTCACGATGAGAAACTCATTCTAAGGTGCATGTCTGATTTCGCCTGTTTTTTTTACTTAAGTGATATTGATGTGTCTGTGAACCTGGATAATTCTTTCGACCTATGCTAAGAAGGTTACCTCATCTTTGTTTTTGCCGGTTGGCTCATTCATTCATCGATTACGTCAATACCCAAATCCAGTGCGTCTGTGGGAGCACAGTGGCTCATTAACTGAACAAAATATAATTTAGTGTTGCCTGTTTTTCAATTTCATCACATGTGAAATTGAAACACCATATAAATTCACATGCTGAATTTGTGTCCAACGGTCCAAATGTGATTTGAAAAGCATGTCCTCGTTTTTTTTTTATTGCAGCTTAGCGCAGGTTCAATCAGGATCCTCTACTTGTCATTCACAAACATCCTCTCCTCTCCAAATTTCCTAAGCAACCGCCTGCGGGTGTTTCCGGTAATCCAATCGGCTTCATCTCATTTATACAGTATTTTATCCTTTTTTTCTTGTCTTGGGAGCTCTCTCCTGATTAAAATAACTTCTAAAGGCCATCAGACATCTTTTGAGACAAAGTCGGTGATGGGCAGCAACCCTTTTACCAGAAGGATACAAGCAAACGCAGATAGACAAAATGGCAGTGACTGGATCAGAGACATAACTAACTTTCAATATAACAGACCTATTCTAAATTTTTTTTTTTTTTTTTTATGGTCTTATACTTCCTTTATAAATAGCACTAAATAACTACAAATGTTTTTGTTTGGACAATGCAAATTCAGTTTACACAAAGGCCAATGCTGTGCAATAATTATGTTCTGGCATTATGTTGTGTAGGAGGAGTGTCCAGTTCTCTGTGTCATTAACATGGGTGCCTGAAGATGCAAATATTTAAAGTACTTCTGCTTCTTTTAGGCTTTTAAAAGGGGAAATTTAAAGTGAACCTCAGAGGTATTATGTTACCTTGATAGACCAGACCAGGCCGTTTCCACCGGTTTTACATTTATATGCAAAACCAAACAAAGCAGCATGCGGTACATCCATATTTATGGTACACACATGGCAGCTGTATCAGTTCTTTTCATCTAAACTGAAGACAACAAAGTGAACAGAGCATATGTTGCAAAATGCGGAACTATTCCTTTCAACAACTAATCATGTCATGCTGCCTACTTATCATCCACTGGTTCATATCTGAGGGTGTAAACTGGACAAATCAGCTCAGTCAACCATGTTATGTCACAGCACAGCCAATGAAGAGATAGCAGACCGTTCTTGAATACTGATGTGCATATTATCCTGTGTTTTTGTACAAACAAAATCACTTGTGTTGAGGTTAATTGATTCTGTGAACAAAAAGTAAGTGAACTTATGCTATGATTTTATTGAATATCCATTATCGTTATCTATTTTCTTTGTTATTGTTTTTAACCCTTATCTTACAAATGAATGTGGTGTTTCCCCCTGTTTATAACGGTCATAATTGGAGGTGCAGTGTAAATAATGCTAATCAGACTATGGTTTATTGACGGAGTAGACTTGAAAATACGGTACAAGCAATATCACTTGGTAGGCTTGTATTAGAAATGGGGCAACAGTGGCAGCTTCAATACAGCGCAGTCCATGGACACAGTTCCCGCAGACTAAACTTGTGGTGATTTATGCTTAGCTCATTTAATCTTCTATTATAAATCAGCCTACCCTATTTCATCCTCAGGCTGGACGTCACTCTGGTCAGTGTTCCATCTCTCCTCCCTTTGCTGTGTCCCTATGTCGCAGTGGAAAATCCGAAATACTGTACATGTGAGTAAGAAAGACATCGGCAGAGGAACAGAGTCTGGTGGTCTTTATTTATAAATACTTAGAATACAACCCTCACGATTTAGTAAAAATATAGTTGCATTTAATGTGTGGTAGCTGATTTTGTCAAAGTCTCGGGAGATCGATCTGGGGGATGAGAGATGATTGACATGACATAAAGTAGCTTTTTAGTTTTTTTGTTGCACATTACCGTATCACTCTTACAGGTTTTTTTAGGCCGCTAAGAAAACAATGGGAAAAGGGTTTTGGCTTTAAGAATTTTCATCAGTCACATAACTGGGATTGAGAAGCACTGCTCTCTTTTCTAATAAAAAGAAAATATTATTTAAAAAAATCTATTTGTCGGGTGTTGTTTTTCACCCTTATATAATCACAGAACAGACACATCTGACAAGGGACGAATGCTACTACATTTTACGTGGACATAATTTTTATCTTTTATGGACCTCAACGAGTTGTGCCAGTATATGCCTAGCACAAAACAATAAGCAATGTTATCTGAGTGAAGTGAAGTAACTTATTATCTAGGAAATGATTAGCAACTTCCATCACAACTGCAGCACCACATGCATCACAATGCAAAAGACTGCATTTCTTTTGCAAGTTTTTAAGGATGACCTATATAATAAGGCAGGGTTTAGATCTGATATAAGATACTAAAATATAGAGTTTATGAGGATTTGGGCAGGAGACTGCTTTTGAGGCCCCTGTCTGCATCTTAAACGCCGTTATTTCTCCTGCTTTGTTCTGTTACATTACGTTTTTTTATGCTATGAATGTGCTCACATGTTCTTCTGTCGTGACGTCAAGACGCCAGAGGATAAAAACAAAAATGAAAGGAACGGAGGAACACAAGGAGATGGTCAAACTGTCCACTTTATATATTTTTTTACATCTCCCAAACTATTTTCAAGAGATTCATTCAAAATGGATAAATAATGAATTACCTCTAATTCTAAAGTCATTACAAAGTCACTCAAACTGCTGATTAAAGTGAGCGAAAAATTGTGAACAAATAAAGAAAATGTAAATCTATAACAAAGAGGATTTGACCTGAAAGTGTAAATACAGTTTTTTTTTATCATGCACACAAACTTTGATCAGTTTTATAATGACTACTTTTAAGCTAAAATCATCCCTCTTTTATAAACAATATACAAATATCAGAAATCCATCTACACAAGGGTGGGCTACAAATGATTATTATGTGAGTGAATTAAGACTTATTTACATTGTGTCAATCAGTTATGGTTTTGTCATATACGGTTGGTCATTTTTTATAATTCATTTTCCTCAAGGATGTGTCTGAATGTGTTTTATAAATGAAATGTAATAAAACTAACCACAATTTTGACTCTAGATCAAATGAGTCATGTGAATAAAATAGATTGTACTCAGGGGCCAGAATGTACATAAGTGATTTTGTTGAGGTGATGAGGCAGTTTGTCCTGCTTTGCCCTGGTTAGCAACCAAACATAATAAAATAAAAGCCACGCAGACAATAGTTTGTCAGAGATGGTTGGCCTTTAAAAAAATTAAATAAAACCTGTGAAGTCAAGGTTGAGGTTGTATATGAGCTGATGGCTGAAGCGCTCTGCAGAAAACCATGCAGCCTTTTCATAGGATACAATCGTCAGAGGAAATTTATTGGAGGAACAAAACACACTTTATGTCAAGTAGATGTGTGCGTAAATCTCATTTTATTTTCAATCCTGACTGTTCTTCTGTAAATCATCACCTCAGAGCAAAGACACCACAGCCCTTTCATTTATGTCTCTGGTGCTCATTCTCTTTTCAAGGACACCTGTGAAAACGTTCGCGCAGCAAAAGGTCAAACATGTTCATATGATAAAGATAAGAGGAACTGCTGAAAAGGGAGAAGTGAAAGGTGCATTATGCAAGATGAATAGCCCTGCTGTATCTACAGTGGATAATTGTCAGTCATTTTCATTACATTTATTACATTGGTGGAGTAAATTGTTAGTTTAAACTACAGCGCACTATATTGTAATACTGACATGTAGAAGTAGATTGGCCAGCATTCTCGCAGAAGGAAGCAGCACAAAAGTGTTGTACCTAGATTTAAATCAGTTTGCTGGAAACGATGCATCAATATTGAATTGCACAATAGGGCAAATTAAGAAAAAGAGATGGGTAAAAAGGTGAGACTTCCTAAGCTTCAATGTTGATTGTTTCGTATGTGTACATCATATACACATACATACATACATATAATGCATTACATGTATTTGCACTTCAGGGACTAGTTTGTCAATAATTTGTCAAACCTCACGCAGGCCAGAAAAACACATTTTACACCCGTTTGTTATTATTAAAAAACGTTACTCTAAAACCCTGAGTAAACACACTGCCATAAGAGCCTGCATTTTTTGAAGATTTTCTTCTTTTCAAGAGCAATAAAGAGGTCTGCCACAGAGGTGAGCGTTTCCTTTCATCATTCTAAAGTGATGGATGAGGTTCAGGTCCGGGGTCCGTGCAGGTCAGTCAAGTGCTTCCACATCAAAGTAGGGAAAAACCTTTCTTCATGGACCTCACTTTGTCCGGTTGAGTCAGATATGGTTATCCCCAAGCAATTTCCATTCAGTTGTCAAATAATTATGACTAAAAAATAGCATTGTATGCTTTGCATATAGCCACTCGGGGACAACACAACGGCCATAATAACATGGCAAACCAAAATACCTACAAGGCACTGAGCATATTCTGTTTTGCATCTCCACCAGCTCAATCTGAACCGTCACCTGGTCTACTTTCTGGCGTCCTTGTTTTTGACAACATAGTCTTTTATTTTTTCTCACCTGGCACCAGGATTTCCATTGGATTCATTTATTTGTTAACACGAATAATTAAAAAACAACACAGCAATGTTTACATAAATTACAAACACAACATGTCCACTGATGTTATATACAGACTGTTAGCCTGTACATAACTCATGATGATCATGCGGCCAAAAATAAATGTGGTTATAACTGACACAAAGCTGTCATGTTATTCACACGTGCACAATACTATTATGTTCTTAAAGGTGGTGTACACACTCAGTGTCATACGCTGAACTTACTGTGCCCTCTGTTATCAAGTGCGATTCAAGTAAGCAACTGGACTGGTTGAAGATTTCTTGAAGACGTTTCACCTCTCATCCGAGAGGCTTCTTCAGTTCTAACTAGCTGCTGGAAAAGTTCAGGTATTTATCCTCTGCAAAAATAATAGCTAATCAGAGGATGAGTACCTAATTAGAGGACCATTGTGTCAAACTTGCCGGTCGTTGGCCATCTGGCCCAGATTCAGGTTGTGGGTTTCGCCTGAGTCTAGGTGTGAATCAGGGTCGTTGGTTTCACCTGAGCTATCCTTTGAGTTATTATTCTTGTTTACCTTCCTAGGGAGAGAGTGAAGGACAGCATTGTAAGTGGCTGAGAGATGGTGTCTTAAGCCTCCACCTCTGTTAAGTGATGGTTTCTCTGTTCTAGCAAAGATGGCTTATTTGACTCCTCTTTCAAACCATCTGTCTTCTCTGGCCAGAATGTGGACGTTTTCATCCTCAAATGAGTGTCCACTGTCCTTCAGATGTAGATGAACGGCTGAACGGTTTATGCAGTCAAATGCACTGAGGACTGTTCTGATTCATACATAGGAGAAACAAAACAACCCGCACAAACGCACGTCACAACACCGGAGAGCAACCTCCTCTGGCCAGGACTCAGCCGTTCATCTAATGTTGCCCCTGACAACTTCAGGTGTCAGGGGCAACATCTGTGCCTTTATAGTTGAAGGAAAATACGCGGGATCAGCTGACGCAGTCATGAATGTGAGCGGGAAGTTTATATTTGAGGCAGGGAAAAAAATACATTTTCTGTCTGTGATATTAGTGAGTAATACCCTTCAATCTTGTTTGTTTCAGTAGCTCCCATGTGGCTAGATAATCAGTTATTGCATGTTTAGGACCTTTGTTACGTGACCCCACAGCTTTTCTAGGTTTCTATATTTCTGAAATATTGTTAATTAGCAGGGTCCTAATATTATACACCAACTCCAATGGGACATTTCTTCACCAATGTTATTCTTCTAAACAGAAAAGAACAACACAGAAATCTCCTCTGGAGGATTGGATGTTGGGCAGTTTGTGCACATACATGTATTCAAAGACAGGGCGGATTAGACCAAATTTCACATCGGTTGATTTGATTTGATTGCGCTAATTTCCTCAAGAATTCTAAACGGGAGTGTGAGTTGATGTGAACATGAGCATACAGCAGTTTTCTTCAGGACTTTATTGATTATAAGACCGTTGAAATTCTGGCTGCATATGTTTTTTTTCTTCTTCTTCTGTATTACATGTTGCCAAGACTATGAAAGAGGAAATATACTATTTAGAGCCACATGAAATACATAACAACACAAATATCTTGGAGGGAGCTTTTAAACTATTAATTAAACTAATTTATAAAAATCACATAAATAATTAATTTATTTAGCTAGAAAAGCAATTTTATACCATTTACTTGCATTCAATGAAAGCTATTCAAAGCTGTACCAGCAGTGAATACTACTAGGAATCACAACTATGTGTATCACTGATAAAAGTCTTTGAAGACTGAATGGATTTGGAAGAAGGTTCTGCTTTTGGGGTGATTGCGGTCAGATTTTATTTCAAATCAGGAACACTACATCAAATATATAGATGAATAATGGAACTTGTTTTTCTCTTCATTTGCATTCCAGACAGCTAAGAATCTCATCCAACAAACACATCCATTGTCCCCAAACTGACAGGTTGTATTGACAAGTTAAATTCTGTGACATAAGCTTATCTTGACCATCTGTGCAGTGCAGGAGCTGCAGTTTGCAAGATGTACTCAATTACGTTAAATGCATTTCCCCCCACAACTATGCCAGTTACAAGGTGAATGTCATTCATTGACTTATTGATTCATGGTAATACATATGAAGCAATGGCTTTGATTTGCATAGCTCGGAAGTCTTTAACACGGGCTTCGCGACCTCTAGGGGTTCCGCCTCGTTACTGTAGGGGGTTCGCAAAGTATTTTAAGATTTGAAAAAAGATGTATATTTCTATTCTGATTTTTGGACCAGATTCCCCCCCCCAAAAAAATCTATTTAACTACAAATTAACATGAATCCATCCTATCGTCTAATATAAAGCATCATTTTATATAATATATACATTAGGGGGTCCCCATCAGTTTGGGGGTCCTTGGCCCAAAAACGTGAAAGACCCCGGCTGGTATAGATGAAGCTGCAGAGGTGAATCATCAGCTCCCCTCCAGGTTTCGACTCATCTTTGACGCGCAGCTGATTCCTCCTTTCATCAACTGCAACGTTTCATGTGTGTCATGTGATTATTGTAATGTAATGTTTTGTTTAGCTTGCTTTTGCACGCCGTCCTACATACACACGATGAACTTCCTCTCTCTCTCTCTCTTCTTTACATCTCACCAGCTTATTATGCGAGTGAAGGACGTGGGTGCAGCGCACAGAGCATCCTCCTCTCCTCTTCGTCTGCTCTTTATGTGCGTCCATCAACTTTTGCCTATGTAGATTTACTCTCATATGTCATAATCTACCACACTTGTTTCGAACCTAGGTTCCAGACATGACCACGCCGGCGGTGCGCTGAAATGCGGGAAGAGCGGCGTTGAGGTGAGGATTTCATCTATTGTAAATAGTTCGTTGACTAAATTTTATAAAGCTTAAAATACCTTCAGTGCATGCCGTTATATTTGAAAACGGTACTATATCCTTGACTGATGCCTCAAAAATGCTGAACTGACGTTTAATCAGCCTTCATTTCCTGAGGAAGTAAGAAAAGATATCGTTGAACATTTACACATTTTAATGTCGCCTGTCTAAATGCCGTTGTTATTTTTTCATAAGGTGATAGACATGTTGGAGGAACTCCAAAAAACATGTATCAGTCAAATAACCTTGAATTTGCAGCGTGACGCACGAGAATTGGCGACAATTAGCCCTCATAAATAAGTCACCAGCATTATCAATGTGTAATTACAATTATCATCAAGTCACCAGTTAATGAGAATGATATGAATCACATTAGGGGAGCATTAAAAAGAATGTTCCTCATTCCACAGAGGAAATCTTATCTGCCAGACAATTTGTGTATTTTTAACAGAAAATGTCTTTCAAAGTCACCAAGGTTCGGGAGCAAATATTACATATTTGTTCATAATGTACTGTGAAGGGGTAGTTATATATCATTTATAAAAAGCTCCACATCTTTTATTCTGAGCACACACAAGTGCTTGGATTATTTGTAGTGATGCATTCTGCAACAGGTAGGTCCTGATACTATCAGGATAAGATTAAATTGCTCTGAAAAGGTTTGGTTCATGTTTCCCTTGCAGGTGCTTATTCCGCTGAATAAAAATCTCAACAGAGTCCCCCAAAAGATCCCTGGGTGGACACAGAAATGAGCCGCAGCTATTCTGATAAATGCTAAGCTTGCAGATATGGCGATTTCCTCCTTTTCTTTGTCATGTATGATGCGAAAGTGAGCACTGTTGTTTTGTCAACTTCCAATCGAAGAAAAACAAAAGGAGGGAAAGTGTGGCTTTCCTTTGAATTCTTTATGTCGGCATTTTTAATTAGCAGATGAATCACATATGATAGTAACCTTGAATTGTCTTAGTCATGTCTTTCTTTTGTTCAAACTATGTGGATACGTTTTTATTGAAAAGGGATCCATGAAACAAGAAGAAATGTTAAAGTGGAGTTTAAAATTAATCAATGAATGAATTCCTCTCGTGATGATGTCTCATCTTTCTTTCTGATTTTTCTGTAAACAGTCGGTCCCCACTTTTGAACAAACACAAAAAAATTGAGCTCTCTTTGTACGGCTTCTCCTGGAACATTTCCCAAATGTGCCTCAATTCCAGCCTGACACCAAACGGCACCGGAAACTACACCGGCGACCATTTCACCGAAGTCAACCTCCTTGAGATCCTGGGTCCAAAACGATCTCCCTTCTCCCTCCCAGTGACCGGCGTCTACCTTCTCATCTTCCTCACGGGCTTGTCCGGAAACCTGCTCACGTGCGCCGTGATCGCAAAACACAAGAAGATGCGCAACCCTACCAATCTCTACCTGGTGAGCCTGGCCATGTCGGACCTCCTCGTGCTTTTGTTCGGGATGCCCTTGGAGGTGTATGACCTGTGGCAGAACTACCCGTTCCCCTTCGGAGAAGGCGGCTGCTACTTCAAGACCTTCCTATTTGAGACCGTCTGCTTCGCCTCCATCCTCAACGTGACGGCCTTGAGCGTGGAGCGCTACATCGCCGTGGTGCATCCGCTCAAAACACGGTACCTGTCGACCAATCAGCACGCCAAGCAGGTCATCGCCGTCGTGTGGCTGGTGTCCATGATCTGCGCCGTCCCCAACACCTCGCTGCACGGCATCTTCTACGTGCCGGAGAGAATGGAGGAGTCGGCCATATGCACCGTGTTGAAGCCCCTGTGGATCTACAACATGGTCATGCAAATCACCACGGTGTGCTTCTATTTCGTACCGATGACGGTGATCAGCATTCTGTACCTTGTGATGGGTATTCATTTGGTCAGAGAGACGCAGCCCCCCGGCAGGAACCTGGGACAAAGCGATGGCTGCAACGCTCGCAGGAAGCCCAGTGTGGAGAACAGCCGCAGGAAGCAGGTCATCAAGATGCTCTGTGAGTTTTTCTCTCCTCTCTCCTTTTCTTGGAAATAAAACATACATCGACAGATTCGAAACATGACAGGTTGTAATTTGAAAGCAGATCTCTTGTAAATAGTGCTATCGATGCCAAGACATGCTCACCGACAACAAATCACAAGGAAAATACGGAGCATATATTGTAAAGCACAGTATACTATACATCCATTATAGTGGCAATCCCATTCACTATTAGTGTCCCTGTCTTCAATGAGCTCATAGAACTCATAGAAAGCAACATGAACCCAATGTTTTCATCCAAAGTTGGTTCAATCATGAATGCTTTTGTCTGGTCATCTCTTTTCGAAGTGGATAGCGTGCTGTTACAATGAACATAAATGAGCTAAACGTTTTTTTTTTTTTTTTTTTTCTGATGACGACAATTCTGTATGTGGCAAAGATGCTCATCAAAAAACATTGCACTATAACAAATTGGAATAACTGCATTAATGGAGTTTGTTGGCCACATTATCGTTCCTGCTCGCTGTATTAAAATCCCTGGCCTTTTGAAATGCTAAATGTTCCAGTGCTCCTGATGGACATTTTACACCAGTGCAACTTTTCAACCAAATTTCCAAAAGTTAATTAGACTCATGTGTGAGTAAGTGTGCCTTATTCCATCTTAGACACTCTTTCTGAAACAGGCTTTAGCAGGTAATAGCATGCAATTCTTTTGAGTCTTCATCTTAAAAGAAGAAAAAAAAAAAAAGATAGTTTGGTTAAGTGGTTTCCAAACTAATCAGGCCCATCAAATCATTTAATAAATGCACTGGGTTGTCGGATGATTCATAACATTGAGCAACTTTAATTAAATAAAAAAATATATTTTAATAATGATTGGTCAACAACCTGAACTGAATTCATTTTCCTGAATTTATTAAGCATTCTAGGGGTTGTTTGATGTGAACATTTTTACTGACAAGTTAGCATATCCCTTTGAGAGTAAATATACTGTGTCAGCCATATGGGCTTTTATTTCAGAGCATGTCACACTCTGTTCCTCTGTCTGAAAGACTTTTTCTGTGTCATAAAAATACACTGAAATATTAAATGCCATAGACCAGAGCAGTCAGATAGAAACAAGGTTGAAAGTGTAACGGTGTGCTTTCTGATCCTCCAGCAATTGTGGTGGCGGTGTTTGGAGTCTGCTGGGCGCCCTTCCACGTGGAGCGGCTCCTGTGGAGTTCCATCAGCCAGTGGACCGACCTAATGCACAATATCTACCAGTATGTCCACATCCTGTCGGGCGTCCTCTTCTACCTCAGCTCCGCAGTCAACCCCATCATCTACAGCCTGCTCTCGACTCGATTCAGGGAGTGTTTCCGAGAACTCGTGTGCTCCCATTCCGAGGAGAGCAGCTCCGTCAGGGACTCGCCGCCCTTCCCTAAAATCTTACTGGATGCCTCTGGGTCAAGCTCAAGAGCTCAGGCTAAGAGTAAGGACTGGAATGCCTTTATCCCTTTGCTTTCACCCAATATGACATTGAGCATGGACACTGCAATCCTCGCTGCTGAGTGTAAAGAGATTTCCTGCAAGACGTCTGTGTTCTAATTGAGTTATGATTTCAATGAGAAGGGAAAAATAAGATGATTCCAGAACAACTGTAAAAAAAAGTAATTTGTGAAAAAAGCTCATTAACTTGTGTGTGTGGAGACTTAAACAAGCAGATGGACATAAGTTAGCAAGAGCCAGCAGTATAGAGATGCGTAAAGAATGAAAATAAGTGCAGACAGCTTGTCTGATTCTTCAGAAGGTCCGAGACTCGACCAAGCGCAAATCTAATCCTACCTAATTTACATGTTTCTGTGCATCTCATTTATTCACTTTATAAAATAAACAAGAGGTTAAAGACATGCTTCTTGCTCAGGTGATAATCACTTCTCATTGACCTTTAGCATGATAATACATAGGCTATCATAATCTATGTGTAAACCCCACAAAAGAAAAGGTAGAGACGAGAAGAAAAATGGGAATGGGTCTCTTCCTCATTGGTCACACTCCAGATTGATGATGATAAATGTGTTTGAAAGAAGACATTTATCATCTCCCAACATGAAAAAAGCAGGGCACAGATGTAAGCACTGAAGCGCTGCACAATCACTTCACAGAAAAGCATGGCAAAATAGAAGAAAGACGCTCACTTTTCTCGAAACAATTACAATGTACCAATACAAAGAAAACACTTTGTTTTTTGTCTCCCATTGTTGTCAATATACAGTATGTACATATTCTATATACTCCATGGATCAAATATAGTGCAACAACATAATGCTGTTGTGTGTTAGATTCTTTTCCGTTTTTTATAGCTCAAAGGAGCAGGCTCACTGACAGGGCCCGGTTATATGTAGCTGCGTCCCCCCTGTTTCTAGTCTTTATGCTGATAGTTCCAGTTTCATGCTTATTATGTAAGGCTTGTATTTATGTTCAAATATATCATCTCTTATGAATTTCTCAAAACTATTCCTTTAAAACCTCTAGGTGTGTTTAAAGAGCTTGTACGCAAATTTTGACTTGGTTTCTTTGCTGCTGGATGGATAATATCCTTCCACAGTGCCTGTGTATTGGAGCTGCCTTCTTATACTGCCTTTGCCTTATAGGATGGACCCAGTGGGAAAGTGGGACAGTCATGTCTTATCCAAAGGATGATTACTTTGTTCTTGATTCATCCTGTTCTTTTTGGTTGAAAGTTATTGTGTTGCTGTGCAGAGGAAACAGTTCAGGTGATTTTGAGTGTTTTGGCAGCGCTTGTAAACAAAAGGATGCAAATGCTTTGCTGTGAGCTTCTTCAATTGTGTTGTGATTCTCGTTAAATGGCCTGACGTCAGGAACATGATTTAATGGACTGGCGACGTTTTGCTAACTGTTATTGCCAGAAAATGATGGTAATGTCTAATGCTAACTTTAAAAAACGATATAAATACATGTTTTAACTATCCACACACAGCAGTTCTCTTTCTTTTATGCTTGTTGCTCCCTTTTTGTTTGATTGAACTAAACGGCATTGGCATCATTTTCAGCTTTATTCTGTGTGTCTGTGGCAGAATTGTATTGTTCAATTCCAGCTTTAGCATTTCACTCGTGGCCGGATAAAGTAGAGACAACACATTTATTGTTTTCGGCAGCATTGCATTCACATTTCCTCAATTTCGCTCTTTGCACCTGATGCTTCAAGACAAAGCAACATTTTCAATATCTGCTTCATTGTTATCACATCCCATGAGAGGCAATCTAATATTAAATGTAAAACATCCCACTTTGCATTGTGTGAGTTGTTTTTGTATTTACATTTACATTGAGCTTTGTCATCCCGCAGCACATGGTTGACGCATTGTTCACATTGGTCAAGACGAACTGAAGTCCATTTTCAGAGATTAAAATGGAAAATGTCACCAACCAAAGGCTTTTTATCCCTTCTTATTTTGAAGCCAACATATTTTGCATTTTATACACCACTAAGTGCATGGTTCATATAACATCAGCAGTACCATACCCATGGCAACATCCTTCTTGGATTCAAATACATAATCAGATTTGCCATGAAACAGATTTGCCACATGAGCAGTATAACAAAGAAATGAAACCTCCCATTGCTCCTTCATTGCAGGGTAATTCATATGTACGAGTCCACGTAATTTCATGGAAACGCATTCATGGTCCGAGGAATATAAACAAGCACACCAATGTGTTGTGAGCCAACGTTGTGCTGCACTTTAAATGATGGCAGGAAAGCACGAGCACAGTAACACCACACCACAACATGATTGTTTGATAAGGAGGCAAAATGGAGGACCCGTGCGAGGAGGACAGTCACAAATGTCATTCCGATTTTGTCATTGTCACTTTAAGACACTATACACCTTGGTGATCGGAACAAAGCCCCTCTCTGTGCACTAGTTAAATCCAGCGCCCATCCGACCAGTGATCCACCTGTCAATTTTCACAACCTTTCTTCTTGTTTACCATCACATCGGCAGGCCGCAGCGTTGCAGCAGTTCAGCTTGAGAAAGTCGGCCTGCGCACTATTCTTACCACATTATACGTGTTTAGTCCTGGGGCATCAAAACCGGGGGACAAACCCCGCTGGTCAAACGTGTAGAAGTTGAATAACTGACCGTCTTGGGCTTCCAGCGACACAGAGGCCGCGCCGACTCTCAAAACACAAGGGTACTCTTTTTCAAACACCACTCTGAACACGCGGTCCACCAGGTAGGAGAGCTTGATTGTCCTGTACTTTTCTGGGATTATCTCTTCAATCTGAGGACCAAACTGTTGCATGATCAGGACTCCGTCCGCCCCGACTTTGATCTCGTAGAAGGTAATGTTGCTGTAGGTGAAGAAGCCAATGTAAGGTTCTGGGTTTGGGGGCGCAAACAGCACCTTTTTTGCCTCCCTGAAGGCCTTTTCCATGGCTGGGATGATATGGCTGTAGGCCTTGGTAACCACGTCTGGATTGTTAGACCTACCGCCAGCCATAAGCACGACCAGACCGAGCTTCAATTTGGGGACCAACGAGAAGGTGGCGGAATACCCGTCCAGATCACCATCCTTACGCAACATCTCGTAACCCATCAGCTCGTTCACCTCCCACGGTGTCCCGGTCCGGTTGGCGAAATAGTCCTTGTCGCATCGGAAGAGCGGCGTTAGCATGATCTTCAGCGAGTCTGGCTCGAGCAGCTTGCGGTGATAAGCGCCCAGCAGTACCATGGCGAGCTTGGCCAAGTCCGCCGCTGTGGAGAACATCTGACCCGAAGGCCGATACCAGCCCAGGTCATAGAGTGGGGCAGGCTTCCCGTTGGAGTACACGCCCACAGCCATTTGACCTTGCAGCCCAGGGTTGATCTCAAAGCCAGTGTCCTCCATTCCCAGCCGGTCCAGGATGTTATCCGTGACCCAGCGCTGGTAGTCCATGCCGGCCACCCTCTCGGCCATCACATGAGCGAGCAGGGAGAAGGCCAGGTTACTGTAGTGGCATCTGGAAGGAAGCAAGTTGTGAAGATGGAGGACATCTTGAAAATTAAGTGGATTTGTGTAGATTTTTTTTTCCTTGCACAGGGAGGTTTTGACATATCTGCCTAGGAAGTTATATTTTGTGAGGCGTTGTCTGTCTGTCAGCAGGGTTATTCAAAGACTACTGACCTAACATCCACACATTATTTTGCAGGTGTACAGTGTTTTTGCAGAGATATGTGCAATATTTTAGTTTTATTGCTGTCATCAGGGCCTCAGTAAAACAATGCAGACACTAAAATATGGGATTCTATTCTAAGGGGATAAGAGTATGTTTACTGATAACATTTCTGGCTGTGCAACACTGAAAAGACATTAAGATTTAACTGCGTAGATATATTTCCTATTGTGATTTAGCATTCCAGTTTGCAAACCATGAATGTACCTATAAAGAAAATGGAATCAACACAGCAAAACAAATCTCACTTTGTGCCGGGGTCTGCGACGAGGACATCATCTTGTAGCAGATTGATGGCAGATTGTGTCTTTCCTTTCCAAAGCAGATTGGTGGCCCGGAGTCTCCTGGGCAGGCCTGGCCAGTCCATAGTGAAAACAGGTATGAATTGAAAAATAATAATAATAATAACAAAAAAGTTAATACAACAAATGAATTGCATTCATGTTTTCTTCATACTCTCTATACCCTGAAATTTATTTGAGAGTGATTGGTATTTTGTGCCAGTTTATTGGTATGTGAGAAATTCTGAATCCTCCAAGTATGATTACAATTGTGATGATCACCCAAGACAGAAAAGGATATGCGGAGATTGACTGAAGAATTAAAAATAATGCAAAAAAAATTGAGCTTGTCAATTAACTTCATTTGATGATTTTGACAGAACACGTGATGCCAATTTCAAACAACTTCCTTGCATGTACTTGTAAATACATTTAAGACCTAAGGTACCTATGGTTTGATTCCCACTAGGTAAGTCACAAGGGATTTTAGTTCAAATGTTTTATTTATCCACCTGAGAGCTGGCTAGCCATCCTGCGCAGGGTGACCGAAGAGGATCGGATCTGAACCTCCCCACTGTCCAGAAATATGAGACCGTCTGTCACATATTTCAGCTCAGAGTCTCGCATCTTCCCCAGAGGGTTTTTGATGGTGAAGTTCGCCACATACTTCTCCAAAGGGTCATCGAGGGAGCCGATCTTCCCTTCCTCCCACAGTCTGTACAGCATCAGCACTGGGAAGATTTTGGATAAGCTGGCAATTCTGAAGACAAAATAATAGTGTCAATGGGTTTCTTTGATCGTTTTCTTCATCACACAAACAATGAATACAAAAAATATGAAGCACAAATTGTTACACATTGTTACACAGAAAAATAAAAAACAAACTGTACTATATAACTACTCAAGAAACTATACACAACTGAATGTAGGCAAACCCCCCTCAAATCTTAAATTATAACTATCTTCACTTCCTGTGTAAAATGCAATACAAATATAACAATAAATATGTTTAAGAAATGTAACATAAACTAAATAGCTAAATAACAAAACATATCACCAACTGCTATACATTTTAAGTACTGCTCTAGAAACCTTCAAGAACTGTCTTGAACACAACAAGATACAAAAGCGTACAAAACTGAACACCATCAATGGCAACATCAGGTGAGACTTCCTGTGACAATATCACAATTCACTCAGAGGCCATGGAGACACTCTCGGGCCATGGTAGGCCTAAAGTCAGCGTTAATCAGTTTAATCTTTGGAAAACTGCAGCTGCCACAGTCGCAGTCAAACATTTATAATGTGCACAATTGCCCTGATTCTATCCCTCTATACGTTGTTCTTCCTACTCTTTTCCGCTCTCTGAATTGCGCCAGATAGTTTCCTTTTCTGACTCATCTCGCAGCACAACTCAAATTCATACCTTGATATACAGTGGATGTTGGTGATAACATTACTGTTCTGGTTAAGTTAATCACGTCATAGCGGGCACTGACTGCAGCAGGCAGGCTAAAGCAACATTCTGCAGTCGCCACCGTACATCAATAATATTAATAAAAAATATGTGTCAGCCTGAGGCGCCCCTTCGGGTTTTGCACCCAAGGCAACACTCACACTCACTCACATAAGCTACAGGCCGCCTCCTTACGTGATTATGTGAACGTTCGTCCAGTCACCTGCCAAGTACTTTTTATTCAAGCCTTCCCAGATGGTTCTGTGCAACAAACAATCTGGTGCGTCATGGGTCAAATATTTCAAATCAAACCAGACACTGAAGGCAATACAATTTTCCTTAAGGATGTAGGTTTTATTTGTATCTGTCTGTACGACCCAGGTGTTGAAACCCACTCTTCGGTTTAAATCATCCTACTTGTACACAGCACCTGCAGCACTGAAGATGTATTTTGTGCAGGTAGAATTCACAAAGACACCTTTTCACCAATGAAGCACAGACAATGACTCCATTAGATTGTACCGCTAGATTGAACCACAAAAAGTCTTCTCTTGAATAAGAATGGCTGAAAACAGCTTTCACGCTCATTAGAGGTTATTGCAGAACGTTTTATAGATGGGTGCTCATGTTGACAGCTCATAGCTGTACGAAATGTGTGCAAAAATTACAAGCTGTAGAAAAAATACTAAATTGTAGAAAATGTCCAGTAAAATGGAACTCCAGGCCAGACTTCTCCCCCAACCACAACCTTAATTAGGGCGTAATTATAAAACTCACCTGTTGCCTTTGCCTTTGTTCAGTCCTGTTGGCACAGGCTGGCCTCAAACATTTAAAATGCACAGTTTCTGCATATATACAGTATATATGTATTTGCAGAAGCCCTGGTTGTCCCTGCCTGAATTGTTTGAATGCAGCATTGTGAGCCATGTTAACCACCGTTTTCCTTTTTAGGTTCCCCTGCTGCTGTTTTTGTGTTTGTGTTTTTCTTCTGCTGTTTTTGGTCTGCTGTTTTGTTTTGCTGTTTTTGTAAATTTTGTCCTGGTTTTTGCTTTACCTGCTTTTGTTTTATTTGGTTTAGTCACCACTGCACTGGTTGCCGCTTCTCTTTAGATACGCACTGGTTGAATGTTACATACAATGTGTTTCATGTTTTTGACTGTAGCAATAAAATCGACAGAGGGAAAACTGGGCTCAGTGAGCAGGCAACGTAAAAACTAAAAAGTGATCATTAGTTACGGTTGATGATGGCGAGGTTACTGCAGATTCAGTAGGTTTTATATAAGAAATGTGTTTTTTTCTGAATCTATATGTTTCGTTCAATTGCATACCAACTAAAAATATTTTTTCCATACATTAACTCTTCTGTCATTTCTGACACGGCCCCTCCCACCTGTCACTCTCCTGCCTTCAGTAATCAACACACCTGCTCACCCTCCCGACACAGCTGCCCCTCATTCCCATTTAGACCACAATATATAAACCGGTTCACTTCCTGTGCTCTCTGCCAGATTCTCTTTGTGCTTAGTGCTTCTGATTCTAAATGTACTTACCTCAAATCAGCTCAGCCCCTTTGTTATTATTGTTTTCCCCCTACCTGGACTTTATTTCTTCCAAAAAGACTTGAAACTCCACCTCAACTGGCTTCTGAGTCGCGCCTTTGGGTTCAACAGTGTTTTGCCCCATGACAGTTGCACCACTGACCTGTAGATTGTGTACTCATTGGGGGCTCCTGAGAGAGGGTCACTGCAGTTCCTCTTTCCGAAGTTGCCGGTCCATAAAACGGTGTCGTTTAGAATGACAATGGCCGACAGAGCAGGAAGGCTGATTGGGTTGATGCTCTGCCGAAGCAAAACATCCACCTGGGAGAAAAGAGATTTTTCATATTTACTGTGCAGATGTAATAGTGGCATGATAAGAATCCTCCATACATCCATCCATTCACACTCCCATTCACTCCTACATGCAATTTAGAGTTTACAATTATTCTAACCCCAGTTTTCATGTCTGTGGATACTCATGAGGGGAAGATGCAAACTCCACACAGAAACATCCTTTGTCAACATGGCATTCAAACCAAGGGGCAGGCAAGCTGAGTCTGTTTGTAGTCCTTGATTACTGTTCAACCCTCACAAAAAATACTATAAAAAATTATCTGTTAGAAAAAGATTATACATTGACAAAACCAGAGAAAAACTATATATTAAACCTTCCAGAATTGAAATTGCATTTAATTGTGTACTAATTGTAGCTACGAGCAAATCAAAGCAGTTCAATGCATTTCTTTTGCAAAATGCAACATGGTCAATGTCGGTCATTTTAAATCCTTGATGAATATACCTGAGACATTTCTCTGCCAGGACAATTCCTGTCGCTATATCTCCTTGCTCAATGCTTTCATGTCGTGCAGGAATCTAAATTCATCCAAAATCCCAAAATCCAACATTTAACCAAAAATAAAGATGAAAGAACAGATGAATACTCTGTGAGTTTCTATATTCATTTATTTATATCTGAAGTAATTAATAAATTTAGCACAGAATGTAGCACATTAATTATCACAAGTTCCTCAGATTTCTCTTTTGGGGAGATTATGCACAGCCTTGCAAGTTGTTGAATTAAAATTGTCAATTAAAATGTACCACTCATAGTTCAGGTTCAGAAATTGTACTTTTTAATGAATTAAAGTGACTTGATTTAAGTTTTGGTAAATTATCGGAATACCTCTATAATATTTCCCCCCGTTTTTCTAGTTTGACGTCTCTTTTTCTGGTTTGTATGGTTTTAATTTAAAATCCACCATTGAAAATGTGAAAGCCCAGAGCATTCACTTTGCTAATATATAAAAAAAGAAATGCAAACTCTGGTATTGTTTTCAAAATAAATGACAAAAAGGATCCATTGTCATTGCTCACCAGACAACCTTTGATTGTTAAAGTTTGTGTACCTCACAGACTTTTCACTTTGGCTTTGAGTGTTTGGTCATTGCAGAGATGAAAGCAGCCTTTCTCGATTTAGGCAAACTGAAATAAAACTTCTGCTTGACTTTAAATTGAAAAATAAAAGAAATATTTTTATATTGATATCCACACACTTTTTGAAAACACCCGAATCAGTAGTATGCATGTTTTCCTGCTCCATCGTCTTCATCCACTTCTCCCTGCGTATGGAAACGGAACCTTATGTTCCACCACTCAGAGACAGTTTTTCATCCCCTATATCTTTAATCTCCTTCTGTCAATGGCTGCCGCAGTTGGTGTGAAGGATTACTGTGGTCAGCCTGCAAAATTACTCGGAGAGGGCACGCTTTAAATCAGCGCACGATGAACAACTCCTCTCACCTTTTCCAGAGCCTCTTTCAGGCTGGGGATAGGATGCTCCAGCGGGAGAGGCTCAGGGAAGCGAGGACACATCATCTCCATATTGGCACTGCGGCCCATCCCTTCATCTGGGCGGCAGATTGAAAATAAGAAAAGAGAAAGAAGAAGAAAAAGCAGGTGGACAGGATATTGCCAATTTCCACTTGATATTTTACAGAATAATGCACAAGTGGCACAAAGCCGTTATAATATAGCCAGATATAATTGGCAGGCTTGGGGCTTCATTAATTCTCTCTGCTTGCTGATGAACCATGTTGATCTAATGGGATACCATTTGACAGGATGTGAGCAATACACTGTGAACCCTAGATGAAGAGGAACATTTCAAAAGGTTTCAGGTCACCATTTGCATTTTCAATCTAAACGACTACCATACAAAGAAGATGAGTTTTTTGGAGGATGAAAAGATGCATCATCAAAATACGAATCAGAACCTCCGGGGAGCTATGTTTTCCGTTTACTCCATTTATATGTTTTCCGTTTACTCCATTTATAGAATATGGAGATTGAAAACATGGGTTGTGTTTTTCAGAATAAAGCATTTTGTATGTGGGCTCTGTTGAATGAAAAAAAGAGGCCAAAAGCTCTACTGGCACAGACCAAAGGATACTGTATCCTGATGTTTTGCAGTTTTTTGTTTGTTTTTAAGTTCCAAACATGAATAAATAAAAATGGATTGATGGAACAGATGGGGGAAAATACAGGACATAATGGAGGGGCAAAACCTGAAGGTGGATTTGATGCAACATGAAGGATGCCAACTGCCCCCAAAACAGGAAGAAGAAGATGAAACTTCTATCATGATTCAATTCGTTAATTGGTCTTTGACTGACTGCCTTTTGATATCTTCAACATTTGCCAATTATTTCGAGTCCCAGCAACAAGTGCAACAACAGCAGACAACTATTTTCGGGAGTGATTGCTTCCCCTCATAATTACACTTTAAATGTTGCACAGTTAAGATCTGTACCTCTTAATAAGAGAGGAAGTGGTCTACACATTATCAGCGGTGCAGAAGGAACAGAGGTTATGTGTCGTTGCAGGTACATTAGAAAATAATTTTAGCTGCAAGCTAGCAGATACGTCACATGGTCTGTCTCAAAATTGAAATTAATGCACCAGAGCTTCAAAGTATAACACATACTGCACATTCAAATTGTTTATTTGGCTTTTGACATCTCAGTTTTTGTTTTAAACCAAAGAATTCACATGTGATGAGCTTTCATTCAAAAGATTTGAGAAATAGGTTAAAGCTCACAATAACATTTGTAAACAGATCGAATTAAGAAATAATAATAAAAAAAAAAAAATGTATTCGATCGTCACAACTAGATATTGTTTCATCTTTAAGTCCAGGTCTCAAACACTGGGTTATTTGCATATTTTCATGTTTTAGCTGTATGCTGAAAAAACAAAACTATTTTTTTAACTATAAAAACATACCGAAGCACTAAGGCAGTATATAGTTAGTTTAGCTTCAAGACACCATTCACGTCACAGCAACAATAGTTCAGAGGAAAATCATATATATAATGCAAATTGTTTTAACACCTGGTAGCACCAGTGAGAGAGGTCTGTGTGGTTCTTACCTTGTAGAACCTTTGGCAGCTGAAATTGCCAGAAGAAGCATCCTGTCATCACCAGTGACAGTACCAGGAAGAAGACCAAACCCAGCTGGGTCCATTTCACCTTCATCCTGTTGGCTTCTGTCAGTCCCTTGAATTTAACAGTGGCGGCTTGGGCGGCCACAGCCGCAACGGGAGGGGGCTTAAACAACAAGTAGACACCACACGCTGAATGTTAACACTGAACGTGTGAACCGCTACGCTGTACATTTCTCCAAGAATTCCTACAGTCGCGGAATCTGAAAAGATTCATGTTCCCCCTCGGTATTATCTGTCAACTTTCAGTCGTCAAAGTAGGAGTGGGAAATCCCCGTCACCTTGTTCACTACACGAGTGATCTCTGTTGCACTTAACGGTACTCACCACCTGATGCTTCACAGGCCAGGGCGGGAGGGATTACCAGTGACACAGAAATCCTCTTATCACTCGATCACAATCCGGGACATTCAGTCTGACTACTAGCCTACCATGTAAGTGATTCATATTCCCCAAAGGCAGAGGTTTTTCCCAAGCAGGAGTGAGCTACAAACAAGGACTCCCGTCTCTAATTTCTCACTGGCTGCACTATAATTCTGGGCCATTGGCCCCGCCGTCCCACACAATTCAATTTCCTCTGCAGCAGCCACGGGCTGTTGACATCATAATCCCCAGATTTACTCCACCGAAGCGGCCCGGGGAAATCTTAATCCTTAATCCCAGTGAATCAATTCACTCCAGTCCAGCCTCGCCTCGTGGAGCCCACTACAGGGAGCCGTGCAAACCGCCAAAGATGGCACCCGCTCGGCCAAAACAAATTTATGGATGGGCTTGATAGGTGAGGGAATGTCAGACAGTTTGCGAGTTGAGATGACGACCAAAGATAAGGTGTGGACCAACCTCATCCAACCCTATGCCGGCTGAGACACAAATTGCATAGCAGGACTAGTGCTGGATGTTTGTGGCCAGTACAATATCTAAATCATTTCAAATATCAGATATTGAAAGAGATCAGCCAATCAGATTTGATTAAAATGTAAAATAGGACAAATCATGTAATTCATTAACTCGTAAGGTAACATCCGCTTCACACAAAATCTATAGATCATTATTTTGTTGATGTATACATTACATATCATCTCTATAGGTGCTAAGCCTGCTCATCTTATCTTCTTAGACCTCTCAGTCAGAAGGATATGATGATACCATTAGATGATGAGGTTTTCTATGCGGTTTATATGGTATAAGTGTTCTGACCTTTGCAGGGAATACTTTAAATCCCTGCCAGGATAGTTTTTAAAGATAAACATAAAAGTATTCAGCCTGAAAAATCCAGACAGTAGGAAAATGCAAATATTGTTTTCAAATGTTTATTTGCTGGGTTGCAAGATGACTCCTGATTGCTGAAAGGCAGATGCCCGACACGTATATATCCATGTGTACAAACTGCATGTTGTTCTGTTGAATTCAGATTTAAGATAAGTTCACAAAATCTGGAGAAGTAAAGTGAAAATAATTTTGAATCTAGGCACTACACTTCTATGATAAGAATAGTTTCGGGGCAGCATCCAATTTAAACCCCATTGCATCAGTCGGATAAAGTGCCTTGATGTTTTAGGTATTTAAATCACTGGATTATCTTAAAACCTCAGAGTTCCAGATGTCCTGAAAATGTATTTTTATTTTGTGCACATTTTAAAAAGAAAAAGAGAAAGATCTTTCATATTATGTCATTAAACTATAAACTGCCTTTTAAATGAATAGACTTTTACATTATATATCCATCTGTTGAATACTTAAAATTCAAATGTTCTTCTGTGGTAGCTTATAAAATTGTACCTGGAAAATAGATAAATAAATATCAAGTGCGATTCAAGTAGACAACTGGACTGGTTGAAGATGCCTACTTGCCTACTTGAATCGCACTTGATATTACCATGACCTGGATGACTGAGAACCTCCACAGACAGATAAATAAATAGATTTTCTAACCAACCGTGGAGGTGATTTTCATTCCTTCATTAATCTCAATCATGAGATATTAATAGTTTATCCGAAGCTCAGTAATGCATATCTATGAAGTATGATGATGCAACGTGGGAAATGTGTTACCGCAGGCTGCTTGTGATCCTGGTTGCATAACGTAGGACAGCAGCTAGTTCATTTCACCACACACACATGCGCACTCGACCTCCAAACCCCTAGGCTTGCTCCACTCCTGCGTGTGTGTCTGTGTTTGTACAGCTTGCACTGCATGTGTGAGGTGTGGCTGCTTTTACCTGTGCTTGCACCCCGTCCACCGGGGTCTCTCTCAGGACTTTACTCCCCACCTTACCCATGGCTCGGTTTCAACAGCTGTTAGGTGAAAAACAACAACAGGCGGTCAGCACCTCTGCGCAAAATATGTCCAACTTACTTCTCGCTGTGGGATGAAAGGTTTAAAATCCAAAAATGGAGCCCACCGTGTGCTGCACATAATAGCCACAAATATTAGCAGCAACAGCCAAAAACATTTCTGAGGCACATTTTCTCCTAACTGTACTCTGATGTATAACAAATGGACATAATGTAGTGGTAAACATTGTATGACTCACGTGAGCACAACCAACAAAGCAAATGGTGTGTCAACCTATGAGAGGGTCTGGTCAAAATACTTTTATGCTACTAATGGTAGACAGAAAATGCAATCTCTCTCTCCATATGATCAGAATCAGCAACGTTTCCACTTAGGAATTTTTATTGAATCAAATTTGATGCATAGAATAAAAAGTTGCCAAGCCTTTTTAATTACCAACAACTGCAGCAAAACCACAACCCACATTCTGGATTAACCAACATTAAAACCAGCGAACTGGTTTGAAGTGTTTATTCAGAGTAAACTTTAAAACAGATAATAGCACATGAGATAAACACAGATCTTTCACTACACTAAAATCGGTCAGGGGTTATTAATGTTTGACCTGAGGTCAGACATGCCAGAACTGAAGTATATGTTGTCTGATGTGTTGTCTATTTAAACTAGAACAGGATGACCAGACAAAAAGCGACATTTGTACGTGGACACAAAAGAATGAAGAATTTTAAAAATAGGATTTATAAAAGAAAGCCCAACCCACAGTTTCAGAAAATAAAAAGGTCAGAGGAAGATGTTTTTCAGAGAAATACTGCAGGTAAAAAGCCACTATTTTATTTGAATAAAATTGATTTTGGTATTATTCTCCCGAGGCTGATGAGCACAGTGGTCACAAACTGGTTTAGTGAGAGCATCGAAACATCCGAGAACACGTTTCACTGAGTTATTCAGGGGCAACATTGGTACTGAGATAAAAATTCAGGAATCTATTAATGAACTAGCGAGAAAGAGAGGTGCATCAGCAGCATTCCAATCTATCACAGAATGTTTATTCATTGAACGATGAGTAATGATTTCTGATGTTCAGCCTTGCAACATGACCCAACTTTAATCATTATACTGACAAGCATGACCTGACCTGGCATTTTTAAATTATTCAGTGAGCCAGGAATAATGAACAAATAATCATTGCTTACGGAGTGAGCTTCTATATTCGCGCTGAGTGGCCTGCCTCATTTCTCCCATCATAAACTTGGTGTTGGAAGTGATGGACTTGTAGACGAAAACTGTATTTTGAGACAGATAGGTTCATGTCGAGAGCTCTTTACAACGAAACACAACTAGTCTGGCTGCTCTGTGATCACTATAATAATGTGTTTCAATGATAATGCTAAAATTCTGATATTTAGCGGATAAAATGTTAGCCGTGTTATCTTCCACTATGCACTTTGCACACATTTAAGCATTTTAACAAAATGGTACAATAATATGGTATAACAATATAACACTAATGAAACTTAAAACTACTTATGTCACTGAACTTTAGCCATATAGCATACTGTATAGACTATTCACAAATCAAGTTGATGTAACGTGTCAACACGTGCAACACATAAACGAGTCATTCAGCAATTTAGTGTTGATTGAATAACGAATGATTCGGTACCATGGTCAATATTAAAAAAAAACATAAAGGTTTTTGACCTAGAATCCATGGAATTGTTTTGTGCGCAGTAAAGTTCAAGTAACATTGACATAGAGCTGTAACACAAACATTCACTTGATGAATGGTGCAAATCATCATAAAACACATCATTGCTGTGTTACATAATGAGATGTGGACATGATGAAAAAAACATAAAGCATGTGTGAACTGCGCAGATAAGCTTTAAATTAAGTGAGCTAACTACCCCAACTCTCTTAACTCTTGTCATTTACAAGTCTAACAAAAAGTACGCACACACTAAAGCACAAAAACACGTAATTGTTAGCAATGGCAGTGCGTAAATTCTCCCAATATTATAGGTGTAATGTAATGGTCAATACAAGCATAAAGTATCTATTTTTAATTTGACATAATTGAAGATTTTACAATATATGTACAATATGTTCAATAACCCGACTCAATAATAAATTGCTGATATTAAAACTGAAGCTTCCTTTATTGATTTTGCTGTGTCATACGCTAGTCTAAAACCCAGACTGAGGGAAAAACATGTTACATAAGTTGTAATGACCACTTCTTTTGTTGCATTCTGTGTCGACGATTAAATCCTGGTACACTTACCTCAGGTCTGGAATTTAATAACTGCTCTTCTCTTGTCTTTAGCGAATCAGTAAGACAAAAAAATTCCGCCTCTGTTCCATGTGGGTTTGGGAGCTCAAATCGGGACCCTGACAGATGTTAGTATCATGGCTATGGCTAAATCCTACTTGTAGCAAACCAGCATTCTGGATTAACCATTACAGCCAATGGCTACATCTGCCACGGGACAAAAATGGATTCCTTTTCAGTGTGTGTGTGTGTGTGTAGTTTGCTCATCTGTGATGATGTTTTTTCTTCTATTTGTACTAGCATTGCTTTTTGGAGGACAAGGTCCTTCACCAAAGCAAGAAGCTAAAAAAGCCGACTAGCTCTATTCACTGGGCTGGAAATTTTGGCAGATGGGAAAAGCTTACACAGCCCATTAATTTCTGGTTTTATACAGAATACATTCTTTTGTAGAACATTAAATAGGTCAATAAAGTGTATTTCTAAAGCACATTTGCTTAGGACACAGCTTACGTTGAGCACAGTGACGTGCAAAAGGACACTAAAACAAAAAAAAAGTTATCAACAAACATAAATCCAAAATAATACACAGACTGAAAGACTAGTGGGCTAGTCGAGACTTAAAAACAAAACTGGCGGTCGCACTTCTGATATTTGTTGAAGTGGCCTAACGCTTTGGCAGGATGCTGTCCATAATTGGATGAGGATAAGAAAAAAATAAAATAAAATAAAATAAAATGATAAAACCCTTCTGTGGCTGTATCATGATGATATTTGGTTGATCACCAAACAAGTGCATCACATCCTCGCTCTATGTTGCTCTGTACGGAGAAAGCATATTTCACACACAGAAAACAAGCAGGCAGAAGCCTCCGGCTCTGTTTCTTAACTAAAGAAGATCTGTGAACTAATTACCTGTAATGTTCTCTTTTCATGTTGGATAAGAACACTGGAAATAATCTACTAGAGAGTGAGATGCATTTTAATACAAACTGTTGATGATCGCAGATAAGTGGTCAGACTGGCCTGTTGTCCATGACAACGGTAATGTGAAAAGTGGATGGGGGGCATGTTATGCTGTTTGGAGAACAGTTAGTCCCTGTCTGCCTACCAACATGAAGAACCATGCATGGCACTTTGGTTGTTTACATTTTAGAAAAATAAATAATCACTTATGGGGCACTTGAAGCAGAAATGGCGAGGAAGGCAGCTCTCTTTAGGGCACTTATTTTATGGAGTTGCAGGATTATTGTCACTTTGATAATGCACACAATCACTGTTAAGATGAGCGAGGCTGCTGCGTTAAACATTCACTATCATTCACATATTTGCACGGGAAATTGATCAAATCCGAGGTTTTAAACAAAGACAAAGGACAATCATATCTTGTGTGTGGTGCATTTCTTGCTTGAAACAAAATATATTGTATGCACTGAAAGATTTGACTGATAAACTATGAGTATGAGTTAAGTATGAATCACAAATGCAAAAATGTCCACTCCATTTAATTAATTCTGTATTCATTAAAGTCAATATATAATGTATGATTAACATCCAGTTTTTCCATCATTTTTGTCGCTGGCATCACTAATCCTCTATCTTCAGCATTTACATAAATGGAAAATCTAATCCTTTGTTTTTCCATTAACAATCAGACACCGCGGATGTGTGCATTAATAAAATGCTCCATACCTTTACTTGACCTTTTATTTCCTTCACATAATTACTTGAGCTCAGGTCAGGTTGTGCGTGTGTGAGTGTGTGTGAATGTGTGTGAATGTGTGTTTAAAGTGCATGACTAGTTGAGCTTTACTTTGTGTACACCAGTGGTCCACCTGTGCGGTACTCTGCACACTTCAAAAAACTTTGTTCTGAGGTTTTAATGAGTGTGCTGTGAACAGGGACATTTCAAGACACTCTGGAGGTCCCAGGCAAAAAAAATAAAATAAAAATAAACAAAGCTTTTGACAGCGAGCAAGTACCATCGGGTCCCCGATAAGGGCGCTCTTGAACGTGGCATTTCAGTGCCCCCTCTTGGAAAGTCATTTAAGGGGCTTTCAGGTTGTCGTTGCTGTGGACCAATGTAAACAGCCGTCTTTGGGGGGCCCTTCTAGCTCGGGGCCCAAGGCAATTGCCTAGTTTGCCTGTCCCGTTGTGATGCCTCTGGCTGTAAAGGTGCACTGGCTCAGACAGGTAAAATAACACTGAATCGGTGGGGCCCAACAGATAATGGGTAGGACACGATTTTTTCCCATAGAAAAGCCTCAGAGTCAAGCTGACAAGTATCTGTGCTCTGCTTTGGGGGAAGAGTCGGGGGTTAACACAGCTTTAAGGATGGTTGGGTCAGGAATCACTCAAGAATGGGGCCCAGCAGATTTATAGCAACAAAGTCTGGTTCCCACTGTAAGGCTCATGAGAGTAAGGCTTCCACAGGAACGCTCATCCGGCTCTGTATTGTATTCATATTGGCTGAAAATCAACATGACCACTTTCGGTCATTAGTCTTTTAATTTTCCAGTCTGCCGGCCTGCAGAAGTCGTTGTTTCTTGAATGGATTGCATTTTCAGAGGTTATGGTGGTCTCTAGGGGTCAATGTGCATACTTCACTTCCTGTTCCTGTGTGGTATCCAGAGCCAGTAGATTTGAGCCAGAAATAAATATTAAAAAACGATCTTGTATGAAATTTGCCTTTCATAAAATGTTTGACAAGATGACTGAGTTGATGAAACTTTAATTAAATCTGGTCCTTAAGGTGATGTGGAACTTCAGAGATAATGTCAGGACTCGTGAGAATTGATGACTTTGAAATTGGTATGGCTTTAGCCAAACTTTGGATATCATTGTGCTTGGTTGTCTTTCTAGAGTCTTTAGACTCAAAAGCAGCTTTATACGAACTGAGTACATTCAGTCTTAAGGTAATTTCTTGTGTAACTGAGCAACATTTCAGTTTAGAAAAAACTGTTTTCATCCAGAACTGTTATTGTTTTGAAGCTGGATGCCATCGTCAGTTTCCCTTTGACATTTCCAGAAGCCTGTAAATCTCATCACAAAATGCACGGTACTGTTTGTCCAGACCTGATCACAATCCCCTGACGTTTGTGTTTGTGTGACACATTTGAGGTGAATTACATTTTACACAAGAGTTTAGTTACAAATGAAAGCCACATCTCATTTCAAATATAATCAGTTTCCTACACCAATTCATATTTGTATACCTTTTACAATGAAGCTACTCTTTTTACCTCATATTCTAAATAAGGATGAGAATTGTTATTTGAGGGAATCGTTTTCATATTTTGGAACATGTGTCTTGCTGTGAGTTGGATAAAAATAATTAATGTCTCTCTCAGATATTTTTGTGGTAAATGTGTGGATTGTCGGTGGGTCTTGTTGGCTCTGTCATGTGAAATAAAAATCTGGTTAGCAGGACCACCAAAGCTCACAAATGTCATGCATTATTTTTGGAGGAGGTGCTTGCAAGAAAATATCCACCTAATAGCTTTTGATTTTCAATTTTACTCATTAATCATTCATTTTTGTAATCATTAAAAATTAACTGTTGGTAATCAGTGTGGATTTTTGGTTTTCTATCATCGCCATTAGTTTTATCATCGTTAAGTCAGGTCAAGGTCATTGTCTGATCCCATTGTTGAACGGGATGAGCCGCAGGTAGATGACTGATATGTTTTGACAGACGTGCATGCTGTTAAGTGTAATGAGAGATGACATCCCAAAACCGTTCAGTGGCTCAGACCCCAAATCTCCTTTCACTGAATGTTATTAAAATAATGGAGAAAAAACAGGCATTTTTTTTACATTCTGCAAGCAGAGCTGTAAACAATTGAATTAATAATGGTGGATGTGCTTTTTTCTTGGCACTGTTCATGCTGACACATTGTCTTGGCTTATGGAGTAGACACAAGCCACAGGATAAAAGGCGTGCCTAACAGTGGCACCTCAAACAACTTTGAATGTGGACCACCAATATTTATTCGAAAAACAGTGTTCTCTTTGGCCTCGAACACAAACAAGATAATCCGTACCTGAAATGCCAATTACAGTTTATTTTATTGGGATTAACCCAGAAAAGATGATAAATCCAAATGTGTAAAAGATTATTAAAAGAAAGCCTAGGGCCCCCGAGCTAGAAGAGGGCCCCCAAAGAGTGCTGTTTACATTGGTCCACAGTAATGGCAACCTGAAACCCCCTTAAATGTCTTGCCATATAGAAGACAATGCAATGACACTTCGGAAACCCCCTTCCGTCAATTACTTTTTAATTTTTTTGCCTGGAGTCCCCAGAGTGTCTTGAAACGCCCCTGGATGTCTGCCATGCAGAACCTCATTTATCAGTGTCAGACATTATTCCTTTTATTTTAAAGCCACTTCATCAAACACTTTTATGTAATGACACGTTCTTACCATAAGATGGCGGTGATGCTCCACTCAGGCGTTAGTTAAAAACCAACAATTCTATAAGTGTGAGGGAGCCTGCAGCTGGTCACATGTGAAGTGATCATAAGCCTGAAGTGGACGAGCTTAAACCGCAATGGGTTATCTAAATATGAGAGAAAATAACAATGCAAATGTGTGATGAATAATCATGAAATTCGTAAGTACACTGGTAATCTCCCATTGTGCATCGTTCACATTGTCATCTGTTTTCCAGCAGGGATGGAACCCTATTAAGAGTAAATAGCACCAGTGGCTTGTGTTGCATCTTGGCTTTCCACCGTCTTGTTTTATTTGATATTTGTGTGCCAAGTCTGCGCAGTCTTGCCAACAGTTGCCACACAACACAAAACCCACAGGACTTTTCCATCCCTGATAGAAAATTGCAATCAAGTTAGGTCCACGGGGGAAAGTTTGGGTTCAGGCCCTCGGTTTGTGATGTTCTGTCGATGGCAACAGACTCTTGTGGTGCCTGCCAGCATGTCAAGCCGGGAGCATTAGAGAGGGAAAAGTGGAAAATAACTGCTACCAATTGCCAGAACGATCACGTGACCGGAACACATGGGAGCAATGGTGAGCATGATTGCATGAGGATTCCAGCACATTTCTTTTTTCGCTATTTGCGCAGATCATCAGTGTTTTTTTCTTTTTTGATATTTTTTGTAACCACACAAATGTATGAATGCATAATTTCTTTAAAACACCTTGTGACCGCACTGACAGTCAGATATGACGTTTCCCCACTTGCTTTTTTTCTTTTTCTTTCTCAGCTATCAAGCAATATTTATTTTTTGTTATTTCCATACAAACCATTTTCCATGTACGATCACAAACAAGCATATGGTGGTACAAGAGGGCGCCTACATAAGACTTGATGAACTATTATTATTATTTCATCTAAATAAAGGAAAGCATAATCTAAAAGTGAACAAGGCAGGGAACCCCCAGGGCTGCCGAGTAGTGGAAAACACTTTTCTCATGTGATTGTATTTTCCTGAACGTTGTAGGACCGACCGTTAGAAATTGAATTTGTTATTAAAGCATAGGGACCTCACCCAGTGCACCTCATTTTTTCAATTGCGAAGCGCAACAATGAAACACGCATCAGATTAGCATATAGCGTGAAACTGGAACGCATTGTTAGTGTTCAGCACACAGCACGGCATGATGTAACCACTTGTCCGTCATACCTTTACAAAACAATGTTAGACCTTTTGATGTCTTACTAAGGAACTCTTCACAAGCTTTACTGCTCTCTCCTCCACCCCGTGTGTTTGGATCTGAGGTTTTACACCTATGCTGTCTAATGTTTGCACACAGACGGGCTGGGCGTGCATCAAACATGGCGACAACAAGCAGCCCCGGCTTTTGTTCTTCTCCACGGAGCGCATTGCTGATCGTGTGAGTCCGCTCTTTTCGTTGGCTCTCCCCTGACCTCTGACCTATTTTCACCCTGGAACAGAGGAGAGGGCATCTGGACGCAGCGTTCCCAGTTCGAGCTACTCCACGGTGCAGCCTATGTAGGTCAGCGAATTGCCCTGAGTGTCACTGGCAAAACCATACACAGATCGAGAATGCACGTATGCGCGTGTGCGTCTGTGTGTGTGTGTACAGCTAACTAATTGCAGGGTTGATGTGCATTTTGCAGGATGCCACTGCACTGGGGAAAATCCATCTGTTGCCAATGCTTCTTCATGCTTCATGCATGTTCAGCCATTCATATCCGTTTGTATAACCATTTTATTATGGCATGCATTACACAATGTTAATGCTTATAGAGGACGCTCAAAGCCCTACTGGTCTCAAGAACGGCTCGAACATGAAATATAACAGGTTAAAACGCATTTAGATAATAGAGAACCAGAGAGAAAAGCAATGCTCAGCAATCCTGCAAACTCTGCATCAACAAGTCTTCACATAGGTTTCTACTGGATTTTATAGTTTTACATTTCAAGCAGAATTCACAGGCAACCCGCAAATGACTTAATGGTATGGTATGGTAGTTTGGGTTCCAAAGAAAAATATCTGGAGTACTGACATTTCCCACTATTCATAGAACCAGCTCAACGGGACTGGAGTGGATAGCGACAGGGTTCATCTATGTCAATGTAGATGCATAATATACTGTTTAGTATTGCTGGCTTATAAATAGGACATTTCATGTAAATATCTATGGCTGTCCCATCCCGTGTCCACGCTGTGGTTGCACAGAACTGGACTCTATGACTATCTGTGGGGGGCTCATTGATCCGTCTGAACCAACAGAGGTCAACAACGGATGTCTCTCACGATTTTGCACTGCAGAGGAGATGTATTGGGTTCATGAAGTTTGACACAGATTTAGCAGGCAGTAGTGCCTCGAGGGGTGGGAGCATTGATGCCTCCATGCTTCAGCTAACATCAGAGTGTTCATGGAACCAAAGTCTTCATGACCCCTGTGTGACACTCGTGATCCAGCCAGCTATGGCTTATGGTAAGGCTCGAAGCTGGAGGTGCATGAGCAATCTACCATCCAGCGTTGGCATGTCATAACCACACACGCAAACACACATTCACATACACGTACGCATGCACGCACTCACACAATCTTTTGAAAAGCCTTTGAATGAATTTGAAAAACTGAATTGAATGAAACTATAGCAATAATATATCTCATTTTGAAAATATGCCATCGACCATAGACAATATTAATGGTGTTAATTGGTAAATTTTTTATTTTCACATATAACATTCTCAATGTATTGAATTTTTTTCAGGCAAAGCATATGAAAATATACAAAACAACATTTCTATTATATATAGGGTTGTATTTCTCTCTACTTTCAAAAACACGTTTATGTGCAAACATGTGATTGATGTTGCATCAATATCTGGACGAAAGTAAAGGTATGCTAATAAAAACATGCATATTTATTCTTAATAACTTTTTTCTCTTCTGTCCCATGTTGCTTAAATGATAAAAATAATTTTGCAATTCCTTGACTTTAAAACCCATGCTTTACGAAAGTAAACTATGACTACTTCAGCTACACACACATATAGTGTGGTATTGCACTACTCTCACAATATTAAATATGAACCCATAAACAAACTGCGTCCACAAGGTCACACCTGGAAACACCCGAGACTGAGAAGTGAGAGAGATCTCCTCCCATCCGCTGCCCAACAGGGACGCGTGTCCTCGTCTGCAGGTCTTCACACCCGCCCACAGTTGTCAATGTCCTCTGTGTTATCTGGAATGGCAGCGTGTTGACAGCTATCGATTTTAATGTCTGCAGCTTCACAGCATCCTCCCGCGGAAGAAAAATACATCAGTCGTGGAGTCACAGCAACTTATGTGGCACTTATCTGAAGACACACGAGTCTCCAAATTGTGTGGTGACAAGAAGTCCAAAGAAGTCTGTGTAGATGTAGTGACACGGTTAAAGAAACGCAATGCAAACATTTGACTTATAAATAATTTGTTCTGTATAATTTGATACTGCACTGAGTGTTAATGGGAAGAAAGGTTCCTCTGGCCTTCCCACTCTGTGCCCCAAATGCCTGTTGTCTCATCATGTCATTATGATTCTGATAGCTGATAAGACATTAAAAACACACGCTTTGAAAAAAATAGCAATTATTCTAAATGTAGTTTGCTATGTTTATCACAGACACCACTACCACTTCCTGAGGTTGAGGGCTCATGAAGAATATACCTCAGTCGGCTGAGTCTCAGATCAGTGTGTGGGACAGTATTTATCACCATTCATGCCAATAGAGGGCACTGCCGCAAAAGCACACGGTGTCGCTTTTAAAGTGTTATTGCACAGAATAATGAAGCCATTATCACCGATAGACCATCAACTAAAGGTAATCGTGCTGGTATGTTCTGGAAATTGGAAAAATGGCAGGGATGGTTAAAGGTGTTGAGCTGGCCCCTTAAATTACTAAGATAAACTCAATCAAGTAGTAGACTGGAAAACAACAAAGTCTAACCCCACAGAGGCCTTACTTCACAACCAACAGCATTTAATTCCACAAGACACCGCCAAAGCTCTTTTTACACCATGAGTTGCGAAATATTAGACAGGTGCCTGTTCTTGTTGTGGTCATGCTTGTGGTTGATACGTCATATATTATGCACATCTCTGTTCGTAACAAGGCATCGACACGTTCCCTGGCTGTGCTCTGGGAGCCGTGTTTATTTCCATAGTACATGAGTTGGACTGTGTGTGTGTGTGTGTGTGTGTGCTCCGGCGGAGACAGATGATGCCCTGGGTTTTCCAGGGTAATCAGCACAGTGTGAACTTCCTAACCTTTCCCTCCCCTCTCTTTAAAAAAGCTGCCCAACAACACCAGAGCCGGATATATCTTTTATTATAAGTGTATAATTCATGATATCATTTACAAAATGTATCATTTTAGTTTCGATTTCTTAACTTTCGATTTGCAGAAAATATTTTATTTATTTTTTGCTTTTTTTTTACAGTGCTGACCATTTTATGAGAAACATGTTTCGAAGAAGAAAACACAGGTGTTATTAATAACGCTGTTAACAACTGCATTCCACTAAAATGGAGCAGTTCCAGGGATGGAACAGAGCTTCAGTATCATTAATATGATTAGATACACATGTGCTGCTCCCGCTATCTCAAATCAAAATGTCTGCCATGGTATTCAGTGCTCCCAGCACTATGGCCTCTTTATAACGTTTTCAAGGATGTCCCTTTGATGGCTTTTCAAAAAATGTATATCTAACATAAGCTCAGAAAAGTCCAACATTGCTGGCAACTGCCATCCATCCCAGTTCTGGGGAGCTGTCCTCTAGAACCGCGGAGGCATGGAATTTTATGAACTCGACGCTGGATCCACTTCATAAAATCTGGTGCCCATTCATCGTGCCGAAAGTTGCTCACCCAGCACGTCCAGCAGTCCATCCATGAGTGGAAGTCACAGCGAGATCACTTCACGCTCACGAGAGGAAAATATTTAGTTTTCTTTTCCTTTCAAATGAGCAGACATTTTGAGAACTTGGAGTGTGTTCAGACTCCTTAGTGCTGTTCCTTGTCCCTAGGATAATAAATGAGGCTTTGGTGATGGGAAAAAAAAACTGATTTATTGGCGGCACAGGGAACATAGTAAACAACTTTAAAATTGGAAGCTTCTGCAGAATCTTGATTCATTTTGCTTTCTTTTGGCTTATGAAGTGTTGAAGACTTATGTAACACACATATGGACAATGTATTGACATGAAAACTAATCATAGAATGTTCATTTCAATCGAGTTATTGAAGGTAGTGGTAGTACAGCATTAACTAGTCGTTGGTCTGCCCTTTTGCCTTTGTCTCCCTCCTTCTTCCCAGATCACTGTCTATATCCGGGCCAGCATCCTGAGTGGAGTGCGCTCTCATGTTCCAGATATTAAATTACTCATAAAATATTTGCTTGGCCTCCAGGCTCGGCTGCAGCCTGCTCCAGAGCCTCCACTTAGCCCCTGAAACGTCTCCAAGTGCCGGCTTGTGCCACCTCTCCGATGAAGGTCAATTTTTCCAATTTAGAAACGGGGCATTACAGGCCATTTCAAATTGCATTAGCGTCAGAGTTCTGCTCTTTTCACCTTTTTCTGCCCCTTGCCGTCGTATCCTCTTCTCCTTCAGGTGGGGTAAAACTGCCTTCCTAAAAACAAGCATTCCGAGAGGTTGAACATTGCTGGATTCGGTAACAAAATAAGGCCCGATCTCTCAGGCAGTGTGCATTTGACTGTACCATAAAGTTCCATCAACCTCAGTGAACTTTTATGTGAAAACATTTTAGAGATTCAGCCACAGAGTTCAGTTGGGCTACGAGAGTTAGAAACTGTCTAGACGGATGTGTTATGACTGACCCTGATGGCTCCTGGGTATTCCATCTCCCTGCTTTTTTTCAACTATGCTTTAAAATAGAATACACTCTAAAACTAATGATTAATGATTTAATCATATTCACACACTGTGCCAATGAACGTACACCAAACAGAAATGATTGTAATGCAATCAAGAATCTGATAATAACAAAATAGGAACACATTTGAGGGAAAATAAAAAGTTAATGTCAATAACTTAGTGTGTGTGTTTGAGTGATGGCAAACACAGATACTCAACTGAAGCTGAATATTTTAAGCACGACCTACTCGAAAATTGATTCACTGTGTTCATGAATATGATATAGCATATTCGAAAAAAAATGTGTTGCCAAAAAATGTCCACAGCCTAGTTAAAATATATATATACAAATATTTGCTTACCAATAATAATTTAAAACTATTTTAAATTTCTTTTAGGACACACAAGTAAACCACTTGGTACATTTAAAATAGATATAAACTGTATCAGCCAAAGGAAAAGAACCACCGTGTAAACTAATCTGGCCGTGAAAACAATGAGACGGTTCAGTTGTGTTTGATTTTTTAATGCAGACTGGGTGGTGTGTGCAGTTGTTCCTGTGTAGGCAGATGTCGGAAATTATGAAGTTAGTTGCTAACTTATTGCGCATATAACAAAAAAACATATTAATTAAGTTACTTAAAAAAATTGTAATATGCAAGTGAATGAATGTTTCATTTATAAACACGGTTTACTACTTTCATCCTTTTCTTGAATATGTCAAGATGTTTCTACTTTTAATTAATCCTCTTTGAGAATTAATCTTTGAAACAATGTGAAAACTTCAGTTGTACAGCAAAAAAAAGCTTTATCCATTTTTAAATAACTGCACCCTAATTCTTCCAAATGTAATCTGTTATTACCCCAGCAAGGAGAAACATAAGAATCAGATAAAGCAACGAAAAGCAGATGTGAAGATTCCTCTGACTTCAGACCCTAGGCATTCACATATGGCCACTGAAGGCCTGACAAATGTAGTCACACTTCCTCTTATAGATCTCTGCAAAAAGGTGAAAGTCCAGTCACCCGTGATTATTACCAGCTCACTCATGAAATTGCCAACCACGGGGCAGTGATGGAGCACGGAGAGACAGCTAGGGATCAAACTGAGGCTGGGCTCGTACACAGATTGCTGCTTTGTTTAGCCTGACCTCCTGACATGCACACAAACAATATTATCATGGATGTTATAAATATATATTTATTAAATTCTCTAAGATTTTACAAGAAAATATGCTAACTAATCATTTTCAACCAATTCTGTTTTGATTTAAATTCACACACATGAAATATTTATATTTCAGAGGCTTTTCCATTTTCTCTAGCTTTGTGTTTATTACATCCAGATTAGATTCTTTTTTTTTTTTTGTATTAGTGTTCCGCAGTCTTAGCGCACACCATGCTGAATCATGAGTATTTGTGGGAATCGCATGTCAGTGAACAAATCCTCTGCAGCCAGCGCTGCAGAAAATTAATGTCTTCCCATATACAAATCACAGTTTTATAAATGCATAAGTGAGTGTTAAGAATTTAAATGATCCAGACCATAAAGCTGACTTAACCCAAAATATGATTTAACAGCTCTCTGAACCTCAGAAAATAGGAGTTTGTAATAAGCTCCCACTTTGCTGTATGAGAGCATATCTGGAAACCCTTAACCAAAGTCACATAACACTATAAGGCCCCTCTGAGGTTGGCTCTCCACTCTATCCTAATACTCCAGAAACATAGAGCATAAATCATTCAAATCATATCTGTGTTTCTGCTGCATGGCCCCCGGCCTCTGCGTCTCACATCCTGGATAGAGTGCTTGTCAGGGTTTTCTTTCACTCGTGACTCCATGTAACATTGGCTTTATCTAGTTACATCTCTGTACATCTCTGCTCAGCATACAAAATAAACATTTTAAAATATCAAAACTATTTTTCCTCTAACTAGCCAAATAAAACTCAGAATCCTAACATCCCACATATGGCACATGTGGGCATCCTTTAACCCTAATGTTCTGTTCGGGCTCCTGGAGTGCCAGGGTCCCTTGTAACAGCTCATCAAACATTCTTTATGTTGTTTGATCAGCTTGATACTGCATGCTTTTCCTGACGTCATTTGAATGACTCATAAGCATTATTTGAGGTTTTAACTGATGACATGTTAAGATGTCTGTGACAGGAAAAGTAGATTTTTTTCTGTTTTTGAGGGCTTTTTAGAGACAGATAAATAACAGTAATTTGCATAATAGTCTGACTAAAGTCTTAATATTCATTTTTTGCAGGAAACAACACAGCACTCCCAAGATAAATATGTAATATATGATTTATTTCATTACCTTTTTAAAACTGAAGACATTTATTTGTTAATGCAAAACCCATGAAGCATATAAAAACATCAAATATTCCCCTACTCAGCTGTAATGACAGATTTTGTGGTAATTATTGATCTTACTTACTTGATATTACGTTAAAAAACATAAGTAAAATATATGAAGAAAAATATGGTTGACAATTATTAATATTTTTTACACACAACCTGTTTGCATAGCCAATACACAACTCTATGAGATAATTGATACATCTTTTATTATATGAAATAGAAGATTTGTCAAGACAAACATTAATCTGGCAACATTTTGATTATTTGCAATTGCATATTTATTGTCTTACTTCAACTTAACTCCTGGAATGTAGATGAAGGATAATTAGTAGCGGTCATTTACATTTGTGTGAATATTTCCTTTTAATGGCATTGTTTAATGATTTTAAATATAAAGGGAAAATATTAAACAATTCAAATTCAACAAATAGTGGCAAAGTGGACTTAGAATACATAAGGTGAGTAACGCCAGATAGAAATATCAATTAGAACAAACAGGATTAAGTAAAAAAACAACAAAAAAGGGAAGTAATAGGGGCTCAATGTATGGCAGGACATATCTTGCTCATGAATTGTGTTTGCTCGCCTACTGTAGACAAAACATACATTTGTTGACATATACATTTAATAGGTCACTTCATGTTACCATAAACACATCCATTATCATACAGTGGAGCCTACCGATGGGATAAGCCTTAGTTTAAACCAGCTTCCAGTATAATTTATGACCCACAAGTCAAGCCAGATTAGGCCTGATTGGATCGCTTGTGCCATATGTGACCTACAATCTGTGCTCTGTAGTACTGCAGGGCGGGGGGGGTCAGTGATCTCCCTGGGCAAAGGTTGCCATGGGAACGACCTCTGGATGCTCTGCTGTGCTCTTTCCAGTCCTCACACTTCTTAAGGCAGAATTATCCACGATTCCTTTATGTCAGGCCCGTGTTCTTCTGCTCTACTTCCTCACTCTATTTTCTACCATTTTAGCTCCCTCTGTTTCCTTTCCACACACACACACACATACATTTACAAGCACTGGCATTTGGACACTGCTTTGCATGCACGCTGACACATACATGTGCATGCATAGCCGCAAACACACAGGACAAGACCCCCAAACCCTGCACACTCACATTCATATAGCATACACACATAAACAGGCATCACTCGTAGCACTCAGTTGCTCTCCATGAAACCAGGACATGCAGCCAAAGGACATTTCTGTATCTTTTCATGCTAATTTGAATTCTTGATAACCAAATGCTATTTTCAACAAGTTTTCAAAAGTCATCTCAGTTGAACGTCAACAGAAACCCTCTAGACACATTTGGTTCAGTGGTGACACATCTTTTGCAAGCCAGCAAACAACAATTCTAGCCACAAGCTACTGGTTTTTAGAAAGTTATGTATGTTCAACCGTCTTCATGGTTGAATTCAACACTGTTTGATTTGCTGGGGAAAAACGTTTGCCTCTGAATTTTAATTGGAACCAGGCGTACATTAAAAGACACCAACCGTTGGTTTTAGTGCGGCTTTTAGTTAAATGGGATGATTTACTGAGAGCACTGAGCTCCTACTACAGACTACAGGAAAGCACTTCTTAGCCAGTTATATTGTTCATTAGGGTAAAACGGTGAGATGGTCACTGGATAAGAAATATAGAGGTCAGATGAAGGCTCTCGAAGACAAACACCTTCCTTTCCTGATCCTTTGCGAGGTCATTATATTGCAGTGAACACAAGGGAAAATATAATCGAATCCCCTTGGAGAGCACCACTTCCTCTCCCCCGTCCTCTCAGGTTTGAGGGGTTTACACAAAGGAAATACAATAAAGAGTGTAATATCCCTCGCCACCATGTTAAATTGACCATTTTTATGCTTTCCAAAAGTAAATGTATCTACATCTAGATCAGTCATTTAATGACTGCAGAATTTTAATTGGATCTTTACTTAACTGTGCAAGCATGAAATACCTTTACAGCAGTTTATGTATAAAAACACCTGTACACACACACTTAATAGACTAATGCTACTGCTAATGATCAGAGTCTAAACTAATATTTTAACTTCTGTACAAACTAAATAGGAAATCACTGGGATAACCAATGTTGCCCAGTAAAACACGGCCATTTAAACATAAACAAAAACACCCTAGTACAAGACTACAAAGCAAATCAAAACCAAGTCAATCTACAAGGTGTCTTGCGCTACCATCGACACAATACCAGTAGATTACGCGAACATCATTTCAAAGATAACAATTGAAGTAGGAAGTCTTGTGGATCATATTTATTATAATGCAAAGCATTTTGGAGTAAAGTCTTCCGCACAACGGATGAATGAGCAACATTTCCGAGAAAGTAATAGGGTAACCTCAATTATATAGAACAGCTTCAAACGGTTTAGTGTGATGGGAGAAAAAACAGCGTGCCTTTCACACTCGAGAGACAGAGTAGAAGGGTCAGCACATGCTTCGTGCGCCTTGCAGAAGGAGGCCCTTCTCTGAAGTACACAAAAGGAATAGAGTGGCTTTCCGTAAACCTACTTTGCTTCCTGTGCTACTATGTATTTCCTAGGTCTAATGGTGCCTTCAGTATAAAAAAAATCGCAAGCATCTTCTTATATACTGTAATCATGAAAAATAAACCCCATCTAATAAAAGCTTTAGAAAGACAAACTTTTGAAAAAGATAAAGAAAATGCAGCTAGGAGAGTGATCACGTCCACCAAGGCAGATGCCCTATCTCGCAATGTAAAAAGAAAGTGAAAAAGAAGATCCTGGATCTGCTCATTTATTATGCAAAACCTAATAGGTTCTGCCATGGGTCACGCCCTTTTTTATCCAGAAAGAGAACAAACAACAACCTCTTCATTAGATGTATCTATCTCACAAACTGAGCCAGCTCATTACGCATTGGTCGTGAATATGAGCAGTTGATTCCAACATGATTGTCATCATAGCAGAAATAATGTGTTTGTTACAGTATTAATAAAATCTGAGGAAAAACAGCATTAAAGAAAAAACAAACGTGCTAAACATTGAGTAATACTTACATTGCTAACAGAATAACTTCAATAACTTCAATTGATTTGCATGAAACTTTGAGTTTATATTACCGGTTTATCATCAATTAATGTCAAAAAATCAAACCAAACAACTGCTACACTTGTAAGAGTGTGTTTGTGTGGTGGGTTTACTTGAAACAGGGCCAATTATGCAGAAAGAGAGCTGGCACATACCTCACAGTATGGAGACAAAAGGTCAGAGTTCATCGACTCAAGATGCTATGAGGACTTTCTAATCCCACCTGGTTACTTATTTTAATGTCATTTACAGTGGAATTGATCAGGGATTTCTGTTTGCCCAGCAGGTCACCATGGGTAGTAGAGGGCTTAACTGAAAACCCTTCGCCAGCTCCAGCAAAGACAGCCGAGCTGGTCCATGATAAAAGAATCTGTCTTCAGAAAAAAAAAGTCCGGATCGAGATGCAAAGAAAGAGAAATCCTCTTAGTGCTAATATCCTGTTGTGCCCTTCCATCTGTTGATCTGTCATGGCAGACATTCTAGATGGAGGTAAATGAAAATAGATGGTTGGGAGCACCATGAACAGTATTTTGGGTTTTCTAAAAATAATATAGTATTTGTTTAAAAGCCAATTTATTTAGAATTAGTGAATTTAATTTATTTGGGATATGTTTGTGTATTTTGTATTAAATGACAAATAATATATAGTTATACTAAACTATGCCACCCATATGAGATGAGGCATATAGAATAAAAGATGATTTATTGATTAGGACATTGACCAAATCATGTTTTGTTTATAATATTCTGTCATGTCAAAATTACCCAGAGACTTTAAGCTTTGATTAACTTTTCCATTAATAACAAATAGGCCCCAGCCTACAAGTGGATTATGAAAATGTGCTTTTTCAACTGCAATTTGGTTGCCTGACTAATCAATCAATTTCTTACTTGTTAATTCAGCTCTATTATTAATTAAGTGTTTCAGCATGAGGCCTTTTTTCTTTGCTAAATCGGAATCCCTGGTCAAAAAAATCGGATACAGCACCAAGCTTTATGAGGAATATGAAGAATACAATAATTCGTAAGCTCATTGTTTTTGTCCCCCGCAAAACCATAGCCATAGCCATAAGTACAAAAATCACATACAAGGGCACGCAATAGCAATAGTAAGATAAGTAATGACGGCACTTCATCATCATATTTGAGCCTACTTCTGTTATAACAACCAAACTGTCCACAACATTGCAGAATGACTAAAACACATGTAGATATGTAGACTGAGACATGTAATAGGCGTTACGGAGACAAATTTATCTGTGGTTCTGAAATGCAAACCACAGCGACAACGGCTCACAGCATCAACACATGGCTGCAGATTTATGTGAACAGTTCATATCAATTAGTAAAGAGCTTCAAGGGGATGTTAGCATCCAAAAACCAAAGCCATGATTGATGACTGCCATTTTATCAAGGCATTCATTTCGCCATGACTGTCAGCTGAATCACTTTTTACTGGGCCTCTGCTTTATGGCAATAGTGCTTGGATTTATTATGATGATAAAAAGTGTTGTCTGCCCACCGACTGCAGAGCACCATACAAACACATTTCTTTGTATCTGTCATGGAAGGTGGTGGCCAATTATATAGCAGAGAGGAGACTGTTTACTGTCCTTACCTGGACTCGTTGGTTTGGAAAATCTTAAGTTAGTTTGTGAAAATTGTGCGGTTTGTTCCTGAAGAGGAGGGATTGCTTCTCCTTTCACATCTCAGCAGTATACTCGTGAAAGTTCTGTAAGGTTCACCCAACAAGAACGTGGGAGAAATACTGCCAAGGCTTTTGGTCTATTTAATTAAAGCTGGGACAACTTAGATGGATTAAATTAATTTTTTGGCAGGAGTAAACCAGTATGCTGAGAAGATGGTGGTGGGTGGTTGGAGTGCAGAGGGGTGGGGTAAACTACTAAACTAGCCCGATCCTATTTTCCCCCCAGCTGTCTTCAAGAAACATGTTCTTTTTAAAACAATTTGGGGAGGCCTTGTTTCATTTGTGGCAGTGCTATTTAATTTAGAATATGAAAAAGAAGTGACAAGGCTTTACCGTATCTGTTAAAGCAAACAAATAAGTAAGACTTTTAAAAACCTGGATTATTATCTTGGTGGTGGTTCCTGTCAGAGTTCAACCAGCCGACTCTCCTTTGCCGGCCTGTGAAAATGTGCCCTCTGCAAAGGTGAATCCATGCGCAAAAGGTCTCTCTAGATTAGAAGAGTCCATAGCTCTTCCTCAGCGAAGGGTCAGGGTTCACACATAAACTTTCATGACGAGCAGGTCGTTTTATTTCCTCACTCTTTATCCAGCTGCTGATGCCCACTGTGTGCAATACTTGAACATATGCTCCTTAAAGCTCAAGGTGAAATTGATTCCAGCTCAACAGTGTCCGTTTTGACTCGGCCTAAATTCGAGATAATAATTCAAAGGATGTGTGTACAGGAACTCATTCTCACAATCGTCAACAATTTTTTCTTAATAAATAACTGCTTGCCTTAAAGGTTTATGGGACCTGGTAATAGACTGAGATCAAATACATTTAAATACATGAAGACAAATCATTGTGAGAAAGTAGTATCATTAATATGTTAATGTTTAATACGACACGAAAGCTACATAAATAGCATTAGTTTAAAATTGACTTTAAAAAAACAGATGCTAATGAACGTTACTGTATATACTGTATATTCTTCTGATCGTGAATTTAATGGGGAGCTGTTGGAGAGCAATTAGAAATGGTGTCACATGAGACCACTAGCAGGATCTGCTCAAACGCTTGGAAGCAGAATTATTTTTCATTAAATAATTGGCATGCATTTAAATACATTTTGTATATAAAAAAGCCTTATCTTTGTTAATAAAACAACCAACCACGATAAACAAGGAATAAAAAACTGCTCATGTCATTGAGTGGATATTTATCAGGAGGCCTTGAGCTAAACCCAGACAGTGCTGCTCTGAATCTGAAAAATGTCTGTGTATTTACCGTAATAATACAAAACTGACTGTTCATCTTTGAGACTCTAGGTGGCAGTGTTGATACTGTGACACGTTTTACACTTTTGAAAAGGAAATCTCTGCTGCTGACCAAAAACAAGTACAAGTACTTTATTCCTTTACCGTGTTTCACAAACGAAACTTTGTATCATTTGTATTTTTGCTAGATGTATACATATGAATATATTACAGTCTTTTTTTTTCTCCAGATTTCAAGTATTTGCTTTGACTGTGTTTGAGATATACAATAATTAAAATAATAAATCCCTATTTAAACAGGCCTTTTCAGCTTCATACTATCACTATAAACATTTTCAATATTATAAAAAAAATGATATGATGATATTTTATCAACATTATTATTTATTTTATATGCATACATTTTTAATTCATATATTTTTATGATAATGTAATATTGGTTAAGAAAAAATATCTCTGATGAATTTGATTATTTAAATGCTGCAAAAACAAACATTTAACAATGCGAAAGTATTCATTTTTTTAATGTATAATTTTTGTTCAGCTGCTAGAATAAGACATTTTAAATGTAAAAGCACATTTGAAAAACACTTTTGTAAATATATAAAAAGGTATTGTGCTATTGTAGAAAATAATATTGAATTTTTAAAATAATTTTATTAATAATATTAGCTATTATTTTATATTTTCTATCTGAACTTATATTAATAATAACATATTTTGATATAATAAAGAGAGAATAATCGTGTTACTATGTTTATTAGCTGTCAATTCTATAGACATATTCACTATTCATATCTAAGTATTTTGTTTTTTTTTCAATATTTTCACCTACATATTCATAGAAAAATATTAAAAAGAAAAATTATGACACAGAAATTTTTACGTCCAACTTAACTTCATTTCAAACAAACACGGCTGTTATGAAGCTTTGATGCAGCTTGCATCTGGTCAATGGACTACACTCACATCAGGAATTTAGCAGCTGTATGCAAAATAGTTAAAGCATGTCTGGAGTAAAATTAGTGTCTCCTTGGTGCACCTTGTTTGCATTATTGGAAAGTAACTCATGGTAAGTTATTTGTTGAATGAATTACGAGCAGTGTTTTGCGTTTACTGTAGATGCATGCCGATGTTCCTGAAATACTGCCGGGTTTTGATTCGGCAGTGTTACAGTACTGCACTGAATGTTTTGCTTTTGATGGTTCATATTCGCACAGGATGATTTATGCCAAATTTTGACATATCTGCTTTGCATTACATATATTTTATTACTATTCAGACATTTTAAGGTTGCGTGACAGAAATATCTATGTGGGCAATATTAGAGGGGTATTAATATCGTTTCTTCTTCATCTTCTACTTCTCTTCTGGCTCGAGTCGGTATGGAGCTTGTATGGAACTCATTATGGTGCGCCTAAGCTGCTTTCTCAGTGCCTTGCTGTTTAGTTCCATCTGTGTTGTAGTCACCTGAACATGATATAAAGTCAGCCAGTCAAGTGACCTAGAATAAATGCAGTCAAACTCAGTGGAGGCCAATAAATCAGCCTGCTTCATTTAACCCATGAGACTCCTGCTGCATAACTACAGCCGTGCAGCATGTAATTAGAAATAAATGTTGCTGCTGACCAATCTCTTATTCTAAATTCCTTTAATTTCTCAGCCAATTTCAGATACATAAGGCAAATGAAAATGTTTTATCATTATTCTGCATTTCATTGGCATTGTACTTTCTGCACAATGATAATAAAGTAGAATCAAATCTGATCTAATAATTCTCTCTGCGTATACAGTATATATCTCCAGACATGAAATCCCACTGTCTTTGAAATAATTAGTAAAATGTTGGCATTTATTAAATTTCCACGGTTGCTTCACCATATCCCAATGACATCTTTCTCCCTTTCACCATGTAATATAAAAACCAGTACGCGTTTTACTCTCTACACAACAGGTATTAACATACTGGAGTTTTACTACCAGCTTCTGGCACAGAAAATACGACTACTAAGGAAGTTTTAAAAATATATGGTGATAGGTTGGAAGATGCACAATAATTCAGATGTCATTTTATGGAAAATAACATTGTCACCTTGGACCTGCTGCAGGGACACTTATCCCATTAAGACAGCAGAAAACCCATAACAGTTGATTGTGGTACGCTTATATCATTGTTTCCTTTTCTTACCTGGAGCATTTTTATTGTTTGTTGGAAAATGATTGCCAATAATGTTACTGCATGACTATATCGTGTCAACTTAACTCAGCTTAATGCAAACACAGCTCATTTTTAACAATTTTGGAAGATTATTTGTGACAGGTTTGAAGTTCTGACAAACTGTGAGCCAGCATCACATCAACTGGTTATGGTTTTATGATGATTCATGCCCAGGGAGGAAGTTTTGCTTTCAGCAGGAAGTTACATTTCACTTTGGATTTGGTTTTCTGGCTCTGTAAATGGAAAATAACCACCATTCAGGTCTAATTGACAACTGTTCAGTCATATGATACCTTCTATGTCATACATGTCTGCCTTACACAATAAGTTGAATAAATCAAATAACTTAATGTAACAGAAGTACCTCCTGCTATAATGATAAAATTAATATAAATGTGACTGTGTATTCTGAAATCATTGTTCACTGGGCAAAAATATGCCCCCACACTTGTTGAACCTCCACTGTTATATTTCCATTCTTTTTTATGTTATGAAATGACCCTCAAATGATGATGCCTTAGTATAGGTTTATGTATACAGACTATTCAATCAAAATTAATTGTATTGTAGAATATCTTGTTTTTATATTAGCCTGTGATAATTAACAGCATGAATCCAGTCATATAACCACGGCCTGTTCCCATAGTTTGTCAAACTGTAGTTTCATGCTTTCAGGACACAGTTCAATACGTATTTGTTGGAATAACTGTGAAAAGGAGCAAAAACGTAATAGCAATACAATTAATTAAACAACAAATTTAAAAAAACATATATTTAAAAATGTTTTTTCGTCCACAGCTGACAGGACAGGTAAATGTGTTATTCTGATTTATGTAATATATACGCATTGTATGTATATGTTTATACGTAGTGTATTTACATAAACTACATTATACTAGTAATACATACAATACACAAAATATAACCCACACACGCAAATGCACGCAGAGAAAAAAACATGTCAATATAAATTAATAAAACAGTAAAAGAAAATAAATATATTAAATACTTACAGCGTAATTTTATCATCTACATTTTCCCTGACGAAAAGAAGAAGAAAAACACAAAACACACACACACACACAAACAGACTGGTGGAAAAAGGGAGTGCAACACTATGTACTTTCATCCAAAAACTTAACATGAATATAAAAGAAAGAGACTTACTATGATGGTTCTTCGTCACCTGTTAGAGCGGCCGCAGCCCCTGAGAGGCCCGTGAACCCACCGCCATGTCTGAGCAAGCGAGGCATTATCACTAAAGGTTTCCAGGTGGAGCGGAGTGATGGCGATGGTTAGATGTAGCTCCATCTTTTATAAATGTCCTGAATGCTCCCACAACACCTCATCATAATCACCATCATCATCATCCTCATCAGCCTCGTCGCTGCTGACCGCGGCACTGCTGTCCTCCTCGACGCTTTGATTGACAGCCGGGTAAACTGAAGTGGAGCGGAAAGGAGGGATGCGGGGTCCTCTGGATGCGCGACTGCACCGTTAATTTACGCATTTTCAAACTCTACGCGGTAAATTACACACATTCAGAGGCTACTTGTGCACCGGTGATCGCGCGCGAGTTGTTGCGGGGCCAGCGGCGCGCGCGGCAGAGGCTCGGCGGTGCGCGGCGCCCCCCCTCCGTCTGTGGTGCGTTTGGTCTCGCCCTAACTTTGTAGAGATTTGATTTGGTTCGCTCCACTGTTAGGGACCGCGCTGTCGGAAGTGAAGGACCGTCTGTCCCCCCGCGCTGCCTCCGCTGTCAATGGCTCTCGGGACGTATTTTATTTGAATGTCTGCCCCCCCCGAAGTGATCAAAAATGGATATTCTGTGGATATTATGGACCATACCGGTCGTGATTGCAGTCGAAGGTAAGCTAATAACGTCCCCTTCATCCCCGTGCATCCTCTCGCCGGCTTTGAGTTTTGAGACAAAGCCCGCAAAATGGTGCTTATAGTGCATATTTTTTTTTCACGAGAAGACTAAAAGGTTAAAATAATAAATTAATTACACGTGTGGGGGCTCGGCGTGTCTCAGCGGTGTGTATCGGAGCCAGCTCCGAGCAGCAGGCACGGACTGGGCTGGCGATGGACGGAGGCACAAAACGTGCTCCGTGCATCTCCGCACAGGTAAACGGATGTTGTTATTAGTGATAATTGCGGATTAACTATTGGGGCTTTTTTGTCTCACGCAGCAGATTAAGAAAAAGGTTCAATCTCAGCCAGGTGTAGGTCAGCGCCCTGCGTGGAGGTGTGTCACACCTGTTAGGAGTTGACCATGGAAAAACGTGAACCCCTAAACAATGGCGTTTTTTTTTTGTTTTTTTTCTCTCAAACGTTTATACCCCCTTTGAGCTACCATGTAAATATACTTTTTGTTTAACTTCCTAACATGTTGGTGTGAGACACATAGGAGTCCAAGCCTGAAAGCAGTGATGAGGAGCACAACGACACAGGTGGACAAATAGTGGTGAAAATAATCTGCATAATATATGTTCACAATAGAATATTAACTTTCCAAACCAAACTTGTTGATATACAGTTTTCCAGTCTACACAATTCCTGGTACTCGTAGGGACAGTGTGTGATATTTGCCCTTTAGTCTTCTAATATAACTTAGATCTTATTATTATAGCATTTTTTCTTCTTTCAATAGGCTTTCAGTCTGTACCGTGTATTGATAGACCAGTGTCGTTTTGTGGATTTTGTGTAGCTGGATTTAGTTTTAATTTTACATTTGCCACATTGACGGATGGAAAGTGTCAACCCAATCAAACATTTATTCAGGTTATTCTAAGGATGCTGACAGAAAACAAACGTGTCTTCTTCCTCTGGTCAGCTGAACTAAACCTCATAATTACAGCCGGAGCTGAGAAACTATGGAAAAACTCAGCCATAAGCAACCACAAGATGTAACAACAACAAAAAGCAACACACGAATGCATAGTTGCTTCATTTTGAGTCTATGGGTATAATAAAATCCAAAATTTGTATAGAAATGTTGGCAGACCTGTCGAGTCCTATGTGAGACTGGCATGGTCTTAAAAAAATGTCATATGTGTTTATGCAGACTACTACTGACTGCTCCCGTTTATCGTTTCAACTTAGTCACATATCCCGTGATACAATTAATTATAATGTCATGACCTCTGTCTTAGTTTTGCAAATAATATAAATAATAGTGTTGTAGACTGAATGTAACTAACTACTAAACTATATAACTTGATTGCCATAATAAAATAATTCTATAAGAAATAAATATTATTGCATTTTGTTATCCAATATATGTACATTATAGACAATTATATTTATTTAGTTTTTATTTCTTAAATCTTGATCACTGTGACAATTTTTTTTTTTTTTCTTAAATAATGCTCCACTTCTCCTTGTTTCCCTCTCAAAGATGCAAAGACCGCCACGGCTACAGTTTGTCTCCATGTAAAATCTACGGTGAATTGTATCCGTAAGACGAGAGCACATGGCTTCGAACACCTCTCGGCATGGCTACTTTAATAGCTATTTTATTGTGTTGAAATGTAACTATAGCTTGATGGAGAAATGTGCTGTTGATATTTAGTGTTACATTAAAAAAGCGATACATGGTAAGGTATCGTGTAGGCATTAGCTTTCGGGCCTGTGCTGCTTCACTTTTTATTCGGAAAACAACTATTGCCGCCGCCAATGCAGTATAGCCCCCCTCCATTTTACCCTGTGAATCACTCAGGCCAACTGTCCAATGAAGTTTCAAGGATGGCTTATGTATGAGAAAATAAAGGGTTGAGAAAGAGGTCACTGCAGATATAATCCAGGAAAAAAAAAACGCATCCCACCTTGCAACAGAAAAGAACCCTTCAGTGGATCGTCACATTTAGTGCCAAGACACAACATTTCTTCTGTTGGCATTTTTGTTTCATAAAAAGGGACACTTCCACATAGTTATATTCATAAACGTTTACCTCAACATATAAGGTACCATTGAATTGTGTTATTCCTTCCTTGCAAAATAACTATCTGTCCATTGAAGAACGTACTTTTATGAATTGAGCAGCGTATTTATGAAATCATAACTCCCACATTCCTGGGAGGTCCTGGACCTGTTCTCTGAAGATCAGACATATGAAAGGGCTACTTGTTATACACATAATCAATGAATCAGGCAGGGACCATACTGGAGCGGATTAGAGGATTAAAACAGGGCCCAAACTTAAGAAAATCTTGGCTGTGCCCAAGTAACCATTTTGCGAATAGTGTGTCAACACTGCAAAACCCTGTAAAGTCTGAAGTACTGTATATTTGAGGAGTGCTAATATTCCAATTTTGGTCAATGACAGTTTTGTACCTCTTTTTAGCCCATTTTCATTATATTCCCCCTCTTTAGTCAGTATTGCCATGTTGGAGAAGTATAAATGGCATCCATTCATAAGTACCATTCAACAGTTTTTCAAAGACATTTAATTTACCATGTGTAATGTTAAACAACTGTAAATTGTTGATTAGTGTTAATGATGCCACGCCTTATTGGTGTGGTTAACAGGAACAGGCAGGCACTTTTCGAGAATTAATGAAGGTACAACTGCCAAGGAAATTAGCTTAGCTATGTCAAACATGTCTATGAAAACACACTGTGGATTTATCCCTTCATTAGTTTACCCATTCATTGTCATCAGTGCTCAGTTGACAGCAATACTAACAATAGTGCTTGTATAATTTTGTTGAGTGGGAATTCAGATTCGTCCCTGGCTATTAAATTGTAGTAGCCTCCAATATTCTGAGGAGATGAAATTTACTAGACGGATCATTTGGCTTTCCCGTGTTGTGCCCCCCACCTGTTGTGGTGTCACAGTTTGTGCTTTGTAAATCCGGGAGGATTGGTGTTATGGTGCTATGATGCAATAACGATCTCCTCCAATCTTATATGCACGTTTTTTTGGGCTCAACAGGATGATAGATCACTCTGATACAACATTTTCTCTCGCTCTTTCTTTGAAGGAAACATATTGGGACAGAAACCACAGTTGAGGATGGAGAAGTGGGTTAGAATGAGATCACAGCATGGAGTCTTTAAAAAATGTCTCCCAGATTTGATTGCATTTCAATATGCGCTGCATTCTTACAGAGCTCTGTGGAGCACTGGAGCCCACTCCTTTGAAAGTTGGCAAACGCTGGCCAAGTTGACGTTTTACATTTTCTTTCATTTTGATTTAATTGACTAAATTCCATATATTTGTGTTTTGCATAACCCCTTTCAGCGCAATTTTCATAATTAAAGCAGCCGGACGGTTCAAGCCATCGTATGATTGTTAATGTTTAGAAAGTCCTGCCAAGTTTAGTAATTATGCTTTCATATGTAAATTGAATGACTGTTTTTTAACCGGAATTGTTTTGTAAGGCATGGACATTCGAGTGTAACGTGGAAGCATTAGGTTTTGTGGACGAGGAACAAAGGACAGACGGAGGCGGGCTCAGAAATGGGATTAGATAAAGGTAAAATGAGCGACCGTATACAATCCAGTGTTTTCTCAGTCCACCCAATGAGCAGATGCATGGAGCTGGCCTGCACGCCAACCGCCACAGTGGGCTTTCACAAAGAATCTGTCTCTATTCAAGCCCTAATCCATGCTGCCGAGGGCCCAGGCATTGTCACTTTGCATGCAAAATTTCAATTAGTGCTGGTACCAGTTGTTTCACTTGAAGAGGAGTGTCACATTTCAGAGACATCTATGGCTACCTTTGGGGTGAGATTGGGCAGAAGTATCACTGCTTTGCTTAAAAACATGGATGCCAGGCATAAGGTTACCCACATTGGTTCTGACTTGCTTTCCTCCATTATGTCTAATGTGTAGTGCAGAATTAGCCTCAGAGACCTCAGTCACATCCCTAGTAGTTAGAAATGTTTTTTTTTTGCACTCAAATAGTTAAAAACTTGAGTTAAACATGAAAAACATGATTGACAGACATTTCCTTTAAGTGACTTTCCTTCTGAGTTCTAGGATTTTGTCCCAGCTGGCTGTGCAAGCAAAATAATTGCGCATTTTGCTCCTGGCTGCAGTTCGAACCGATTTGACTACGGATTCAGTTCATAACATTATGGACTGTTTGACACTTTTTCCATACTTTCAGCTGCTTAACTCTGACTGCTGTGGTTCTCAGTCATGAGCCAGCTCTTCATACTCTCCTGCCTTTAACTTATCCAATCCAAACATATTTGCCCTCCAGACTCCTTGCTAAAATGGCATCTTAGTTTGTGGTACATGTTTGATGAAAGGACTGAATTTAACAAAATTCTGTTGTGGATTAAAAAAGTAATAATTTAGTATTGATATGGTTTCAAGATGGGTCATATGTGGACCTAAAAAGGCTTTGACAAAGAAATAATTCCATAATAAGGCCATATTGAATTAAAATGGGAAATATTTTGGGGAATTCTATGAGTGGTATACATTTAAAGGTGATGGCCAGTACTGGATTTTGTCATGGGTTGTTGGTCAATTTGTAGTGGAGATGATTTTTAAGATACGAATTTCTCAGATAAGCAATATATGCTGATACACTTTTTTTGTTTGTTTCATTGTGTTTTATCATTTATTCCACAGAGAAACAATATCATTATTCTAAAGAATAGCTGAATTGTTTTTAATTAATTTAGCCCATTACTATTACACTGTTTTTGAATGAGCCTTGTGTTTATTGCTACTGTATTCTGACTGCATGACCACAAATGATTAAAACATTGGCCACTGATCTTTGACTGATCTATCAGTGCATCCATTTATATGTCTGTTCATTTGCCCAGGCACTATACAAATGCTCAATGTTAATTGAAGAGCAGGGGTTTCCAAACAACAATAACAAGGATGTTAAAATCTCTAAATCACCCCAATTATCTTTTCTTGCCTTATGTTTAGCGAAAAAAAAAAAAGAAATCATACTTGCATGTTTTGGTCTATATAGACCCCCATACGCTATATCTTCATTGAGCAAATAGAGCCATGCTCTATCAGTAATATGAATTTTCTTCAAGTCTGGCCCATTTCTATTTTTTAACTCCTTTAAGGAAGGAAGAAAGAAAGTGTTTATATTTTATTTCATTCAACTTTAATTAGCCCTGCTCAGTGTATTTGCAGGATTTGGCTCGCACCTGACACTTTTAGACAATGAAAGTTTATAGTCCGTGGTTGTTTCAAGTCCTTGGCAAGGCATGGTCACAGCTTATGCCGTAACTAGCAACTGTACAGGGTTGGTTCCTTTCAAAGTAAATATAAGGTTCAATAATGTGGAAGAAGTAGAAAAGGGTACCAATTGTGAAAAAGAAACCACGGAGCTATGTTCATGCAGTACAATCCCTGAAGTATTCCTGCTATTGGCCAAACCTATTTAGGTGCTTGCGAGATTTTGATGTTAAGCACACTTAACGTTTTTTGTCGCAAGTGCATTTGTGTTTTAGTTGGTGAGGAGAGTCTGAAAGGATAATTCTATTTACAGTGTCATTGAATCTTAAACAGACAAAGATAAAAAGCTGTACCCGCTCACTTTCACTTCATATTAGGGTAGGTAATACCACATTAAAGCGTGTTTTGGTTAAATAATAGTTGCACATAACTTTTTGGATTTGAAGTATCCTTCTTAAAGTGTCTAATGGGTGGCTTTTACTTATGAACTCAATTTCCTCTCCTGGAAAAATACACAAATTGACAATTGAAAATGCTTTACCGAATTGTGTCTAGACTGTAGGTTTTCTATCTCCTTGCTAAAGGTTTATATTACCGACCAAAAGATGTGTAAACAAGAACTATTTAGTTTAGTTTATCAGGTGTGTTTATGGGTCTCAAATTAAGTTTTTCTTACAGTGCTTAAATGATAGAATTGGGGGCTATAAAAGTGTTACTATGTTTTGAAAGAGTATGATATGAGTATGGCTGTTATTCCAGCACATAATGTGGTGCCACTACTACTAGACAAAAAATGAAGTCAGCATCTTACAGGGAGTTGTTTGTTTATTATTTCAACTATTATGTATGGTACCAAAAAACATGTTTACCGACAATAGAAACGTGCTTTACCTCCATATAACCTCTGATATTTCACAAAATTATCTAGATCAAGGATGTTCTCATGTACTACTTTCTTAATTAGCACATGTTAATTGGCAATGTGTGGCATCTTGGCAAGTCATATTTGTTAAGGAGAGCCCTGAATCATCCTGACCCCCCGGGAATAGAAATCATTATGGGACAGTGAAATGTATTGCCAGACATTATTCATAACGGGAATCGTGTTCACCCCCACCGCATTTAAGATGGCCCATATGAATTGTTTGAGCAATCTGCTTAATTTGTCAGAAGTTCAAACCATCATGTGGAATCGATGCATTCAATATTTTTGTTGACATCATTTTCATTTGTCATCTGAATAGTGAAATTGTCGTTCGAAAGGCAGAAAACAGTAACTGAGTTTGCTTGAGCGTAGGAGACAGGCCTGATCAATGTGACCCCTGTCCCTGTCACATCCTTCATGTGAATGTTGAGTCATACGCATTAACAACATGGCGCTTAGAATATTCACCCCGGCAAAGTCTGCCGCTGAGCTATAGGACGCGGTGGGGAATGGAGGCAGAAGACGGAGGGAGGAGGAGGGAGGGAGAGTGCGCCCTGAGAGAGGTCAGACCTCGTTTCAGAACAACACACACACACACACACCCCAGGTACTGTGACACTGCCTTTATGAGCGTGCCCGGAGAACACAAACCCGCCGGATTAGTGTCTGGCTCTCAATGTCCCCGGGAGCAGAGCCCATCGGCCGAGACAAAGCCTCGCTGATTGCATTGTCATCTGCATCACAAAGAGAATCCTTTCTTTTTTTTTCTACCTGAACCGTTTGCGCCACGCTGCACATCACATCTATCAGCGACTCTGCTGCCACGTGACATCTGCCTTTTTTTTTGTCCATCTCCTGTCGCCCCCACCTCCTCTGTTCTTTCTTTCTGGCCCACACCGTCTGTCCACCGTGGCTCATATCAACAGCAGGACCCCTTCCCCCTCCATCCCTCCCTCCATCCTTCCCTCAGTGGAAACTACCTTCTTAGTCCACACCAGCACTGACTTTTCGATGTTTTTGCCCGTAGTTATGTGTTCCGCGAGGTGTGCGTCATCCCCTCTCTCTCTCTCTCTCTCTCTCCCTATCCCTTTTTCTCTCTCTCGCTGCACAGAGCCACTAACACATTCGCTGTCTCTCCCCTCTGGCTGTGGCAGGCTAGCTGTATCTCAGCTCGGCCACCATGCAGACACATCAGACACAAAAAGCCCAGCCTCCCGCTGTCAGACCCCAACAGGTCCGTCGGTCTCACTCGGACACAGAGAGCTCCCTGGCAGAGGTGATGCCAGTTCGCAGACGTGTTTTATCAGATTAGTTTACAGGCAGGCGGGCTCTGTTCCCCCTTTAACTGTTGTCTCGTGTCGGTGACCCAGCCGGTTCCAGCAGCCATAACACAGTTGGATCAAGTCTCTGTCTTCGGATTATGTTCTTGTGCTTACGTACAGGCGAGTTTATGATAAGCTTAATGCTGGCTTTTATATGTTTTGCAGTACTTTGTCATCGTCATAATCATCAGAAATATGGCTTTCATATCTGACTTTCATATTTTATGAACTGAACGTGCAGTACTCTGTTTCCCTCAAAAAAGTTTTTTTTCATTTGAAAGGATACAAAGATGTTAATTATTGCATGATAACTGAAGCTGAAATGTTTTGGTTTTAATCTACTTACTACTACTCTAATCTATTTAGTATGCTTTATGCATAGATTCAATAAATTCGAACAATTTGTGACATTAAATAAAGCCGAGGGGGAAGGGAGAGAATACGTTTTTGTTTTCAGTACTTCTATTCACAAGTCATTGCCTGGGAATAAATATAATTAAATGATTTGGCCTTTGACTGTAATTTGTCTGAATTTAGAGAGCAGGGTTCAATTTTTTGTTTTTGCAGAATAATTTAAAAAATCACATCTGATCAGATGTGAAACCTGGTTAACTTGAACTTGATACACTTGATTAAAGAAAGGGAACAGATGCACAGCAGGAAACAAACAGTGCTCTATTCACTCTGATGAAGCTTTAGCAAACCTAATAAAAAAAAGCAGGGTAGAGGGTTCAGGGGTTAGGAATCCCAGAGGCAAGGGTCATCAATACGAGAGGGGTCTACTGGGAACTGCTGAGCACAACACAATTATATCCTTCACCGATGTGTGTTCTAACCAGCGTTCTTTGTGTGAACTGAACAGTGCCCTGAAAAAGGGTCCATGAGCTCATTTACTGTTCCATATTCTCACAGTAAAACTTTTTTGTTTTTGCAGACGTTTGATCATCCCGGGTGACTCAATATTTTCCTTTTTAGAGTAGATAAAATGCTTATGTTTAATTAAGGATATTGTGGCTTCATTTTTTCTAAATGACAAATAAAAGCATATTTTAAGAGGAACTTGGAAAACATTACGACATTTTAAGGGCTTCTATGCACTCAGTTGCCAATTTATTGGTTACACGCTGCTCAAACTAATCCAGTCTAATGCGAGAGTCCTGCAATAAATCTTCCCTTCGTGAAGTTTATAATGTTCAGTCTGTTGAAACTGGTTTAGAGAGCCGTAGATTCAACTGTATCAACTGATATACTGAGCGGTCTAAGATCTCCTTACTTAAGTGGATATTCGGGTATATTTTTCGTTTCGCTGTAGGTGTTCTCATATCTCCTTAGGACAACTTTTTATTCAACGTCAACGTATACCAGTATCACTGTGGAGAGTTACTTCTGTTTTCTATTTACATAATTATATTCTGATACAAATTGGTTTATATAGCACTTTTTAACACACAGATACAAAGCACCTCATAAGTACAATGAATACACACTATCGAAGTTAGCATATATATATATCTATATATATATGGCCAATGCGCTGGTTGCTTTGTGTGCAGCTCAGCTGAAAAGCAGACACAACATGTTGGTTCTCTCAGTCATATTATTTGTTGCGCTTGTAAACAAAACAAGCAAAGGCTGTCAGAGACGGAGCAAGCCATCTCCAGCTGTTTCTATCTAACCCCTCCTGCCCAAAAAGAGTAAGAGAGAAACAAGTATTATGGGGCATAGTATTTAAACTGACTGCCTACAAATTGATGCCATAACATTTAAAGATGTTTCACAGTTTATCATTATTATTAGGTTCTTGATTTTTGGGACAAAGGTAAACTGACAACATGATCACACCAACAGCATTATGTCAAAAGATATATATATATATATATATATAGAGTTAACTGAGGGTTAACACTATCTGTATGAAATTATTGGAATGGGTATGTCTTGCCCTAAAATGACAGTTATAGTCAGCATGTGAGGGATTTCAGGTCACCAGGAGCACAAAGTGAACCTTGCTGTGTTTGTATCATGAGGATTTATTTATACTCAAATAGAGCCATAATTTTAATTGATTAAAAGAGGGACTTAGAATTTTTTTTTTTTTTTATCTGACCTCACACCACTCTCATCAGTCTACCTCAGCTTTCGGCCCCAAAATCAATAACCTAGACTCAGCAAAGAACAGACCCTTATCATTGTGTTTACGAAGCGTCAGTAATTGACACTTCATTGTAGTCACTTTATATACAGCAAAGCTGGTGATAAATGCACTTTTTTGGATAGAGTAAGCTTTATATAATCACCAGTCCGAAACGTGGCTCTATGTGCTCATGTTGGGACCATCCGCCTCACTTATACTTGTAAAAGCTCCTAATTAATATTACAACATCTTACCCCCCCACTTCTTCCAACTGAAAATTCACACTTATTTTATTGTAATAGCAAAGCTGTTAAAGATTTCAAACAGGAACTAGTACACTAAAACACATGCCCAGAGTTTTAGACCTGCCAAAGAAAGACCATTACACGTCCTTTGAGGTCAATCAAATAAGGTCTAGAATGACAATACAGGCATGAAGTAACGTGGCTTACCAAACAGTGGCCTGGTATATAAGGAGATGGCGAATTGATGACTGATACCATGCTTTCCTCTTGCAAGGCTTTTCGGGGAGAAAACACAATGGATCATATTTGAGGGCAGCTGGAAAATCCATAGAGAATCTCCAGAGACCCGCTGTGCCTGTGAAATCAATCAATAGAGATCCAGCTGAGACCATTCAATGAAATGAGTGTCATATGATAGGGTTAAACGTGGAGAATATTATTATTCATATGTTCCAAATTGGTTTTTCGTCTGCAGATAATGCAAGCAGGCATAGATGTCAACAAAAGGGACCAAAGATTGTGTCTCGTGTTTCACACACCTACCGTACATACAAACAGTCCATCATGTTTCTTTTCTATTTTTAGCCTTGAGGAAGAGAGGGAGAGGGAGAGGCTTTTCTTTGTTTAGTCTGGTTTTCAGTTTATTGCTAAATAAGTGGCTTTGGTATTGCAGTACTGTTCAATTCACTTGTATGTCAACAATCACACGCACTGTTAAAAATACTTGGAATATTATATTAGAAAATACCATTGTAATAATATTGCTAATCAACAACTGTTAGATATAATATATTAAAATGGCATAAAATAATGCTCAACAGTCCTAATTATAGATTGCTTACACACTGGAAAAAGGTGAATGAGTTTACTGTTTTGGTTTGCTTATCTTTTAATTCACAAGGGAAAATAGTGTTGTTTTTGTAAGTGCTTCTGTGATAGAAATGTATTTCTTATATTTGTTTCTGTCTTTTACACTGTGGCAAATAAACAACTGCTTTAAATTGAAGTTCATTTCAACATACGCCATTTTGTGGAATGACCAGGTCGAATTTCTCACATAGAGGTACTGCCCCAGGCCCCCTAGTCTAGTACTCCTGTTTTTATTTGCACTGTAAAGTTAGATTTCTTGCAGAAATAGTTTGACACTTTGTAATGGTCAGGCACACTACACACATACAGTGCCTGCGTGAGTTGAGGGGGTGCTGTCAGTGCCTGCTTGAGTGATTGAAAAAGCCTGTTTGGGATTAGCCGTCTGTCCTCATCCCTGTGACGCTCGGGCAGGGGTGTGTATCTGGGAGTTGCTGGGCTCTCAGGGCCTGCCGTGGTGATGAGTGATGGAATAGGTAGAGTTGGATCTCGCCCCCACCCACCCCCTCCCGTCTGTGGTGACACACACATCTCTCACATTATTGAATACCCCCACACATTGCGGCTCAACGTATTCCTGCAGCCAGTTAATATGGATATATGGAGGCAGATCATTTTAAGTCTGACTGCTGAAGTCCTATGGGGATATTGGATTCACACAAAGAGGAAAGGAGTTGTTGTTCTGTCTTAAGTTTGCCTCACTGAGCAAAATTGAAAGGCTTTGGCTCATATGGCGATTTAACTTAACTTTTCTTTACGTCACGGCAACTGGTAAACAGCCCTCTACTTACAAAATGGTTTTCCTTTTGATCTTTAGTACCTACAGTAATATGTCCAGGAAATATAATAAAGACCCATAATAGTGTTTAGTGGTTTCCATCTTTACAGACATTTTTGACATGAGCATGTACTAATCTCTATTTCACAGACACTAGTATGCTCATTTTCTGTTTCTCCAGTTCTTTGTATGACACATGCACACACACGCACACACACACACACACACACACACACACACACACACACACACACACACACACACACACACTGTACACTTCTGCACACTTCTGCACTACACCACTCAACACCTGCAGGCTTGGGCTGTCGGGCTTTTTTGGAATTATGGCATTAACATGGAAACCAGAGGCCTGAAGCTGGATTAGATCAGGGGAGGTGTGAACACAAGGTCACAATGGAATTTTAGCAGATATTTTGTCACCATACTTCCACCCCTATACGTCCTATAGCAGTACTTGCTTCAAAGTGACAGACAAACATCCTTTCACAAAAAATACATATTACAATGATATTATATATATTACAATTTTGCAGTTTTATCTCATGTTTTGATTCCTGTCCATGCAGGTTATTATATACTGTACTTAAGGCAGGTGTTTTTCAGAGCTTAGCTTTGTTGAATTCATATTATAACAACTGGTAAGATCTCAATTGTCTGCATTTGCTCAAAACCTCACCAGAGTGAGAATGGAGTTGAGTTGAAGATTAAAGCTCTAAGGTTCCAGTGAAACATACTTTTTACAACCATTATTGTTTAGGCTTTTAAACATTGAAATCCATAGCTCAGCTTCAGCTGCAAAGATTAGAAACACTTATTTTACAATAGTTTCAATGTTAACATGTCAGCCATGGACAGTGCAACATAAATACAAAAGTGGAGCGAAAAACTAGATGCCATTGAATTGTAAAGCAGGCGGGTGCAACCTAACACACACAATAAATGTGTGCAAAGATTTTGATGTAACCGCTCTTGAAGCACAACGACACCCACAGCGACTTGACTCGCAGAAGGATACTTACTGATGTATTTCCTACCACTGCACTTAAATACTATCCCAGATGGCTCCAGTTATTCATTAACGGTTTGCCACTAAAGAAGGTTGGAGTCAGGTGCGTTTAAGGAAAGCAAAACCGCTCAAGGCTTCACGCCTTTCAAGGTGGTGGGACCAATTTACAGCATTTTATCCTTCAGCAGACAAAGGAAGTGTGCTAAACTCTCTCTCTTTGTCGCTTCCACTCATGTTAGGTAGCCGGAGGGCACCTCTCAGCAGCTCATTCTTTCAGCCCTGGATGTCCCATTTCGAAACACCACGTCGGCTGCCATATTTCCCTCCTTTGTCCTTCTCCAGGCTGGTTCTGCAGAAGCGGCTGCACCCTCACATTTTTTATTTCTTTTTCTCTGACCATCCGCCACCTGTCATCCCTGTGCTAATGTGAAACATTAACAGCCTAAGAGCCCGAATAGAAATGCACCACTGCGCTGAAATACATTACCTGTCAGACTGTCTCTAGATTAGGGCTTCGCTGCTGCCAAATGATTTAAGGGCATTTTGCTAGGCTGTCATGATTGTGCCTGTGGCCGTAAAAAAACATATGTGCAGTTTTTCTTTTTCTTTTTTTTTGTTGGACGTCGTCAGGCAGGCAGCACCAGATGTGTGTTGTGAATGGGTCTGGGTTTTTTTCTCTCACTGGAGCGTGTGGGTTAAGTCCGCTTCACATGGAGTGAGGAGGATGTGAGAACCAGCAGGTGTAATTGAAGTGGTTAATGGGCTGTCTGAAACCATCATTCTCCCGACATACCACGTGGAGAAGCTCTCTATTGTTGTATTGAATCTGACAGAAGCAGCACTTATTCAAAGAGGCCAAGGTGGGGCTTTTAAAGATGCAGTACTTGCTTTTTGGCGTGCCGTATTTTAGTATATCGATCTGTCGGCACAGGCTGCAGCATTGTTTTATCATCAAAACGTCTTTACTGTTTTTTATCTTTGTTCAGGTAGATTGAATCCCACAATTAAGATATTCAATGGTCCTCACAAATAATTGTAAATATCGGTAATGATATAATTTAATTTGCATCCCGTACAGCTATGTTTATAGTTGCTGTAATCTAGTGGTTTGATCCTGAAAATTCCCAAAAGGGGGAAATCTGCATTTGAACTGAAAATGGTATTACCTTGTGTGTTTTCACTTGATAAATAACGGATTTTTTTTACTGTTAATCTTAGTTTGCCTCAGCCTTGTTCTTACCACATGCAGCCCAAGCCTCATTCCTCTCTGCCTGGCTTTGTCTCAACCTTCCTCCCCAGCTCTATCTGTGTTCTTCCCAATGCAGCCACAGCCCAGATCCCTGCTCAGCTCTCTGCTCCAACAAAAAAACATACTTGATGGGAAGGCTTTATGCAGCGTGCAAACATGGAACGTTTCAGCACTGGCTGTTTTACTAGGAACTTGCAGACGGATGTGTGCGGTTCCTGCCGGAGCAGTTTGAGGTTTGCGTTTTTGCTCAAGGCCATCTCAGAGGAAACGGCTGAAGAAAAGAGCTCCTTGTTCATTTAACCCAACCAGTCTTTCTAGTAATGTGTGCCTGCCACTAACCTGTTTGAGTACGGGACTGTGGGAGAGGCTGGGGAGCTGTAGAATGAATGGGTAGGTGGGTGGTTGAGGTATTCAACATCGCTGACGTAGTGAATTTGTTTCCTTTTGGGATGTACCCTGGAGAAGGTACAAGGTTGTGTGAGAAGTATCGGGTTAGATTTAGTGTACAGACATCCATTTTATTGAGTCTTTGCAGCTGCTTCACACATTTCCAGTAACCGTGGCTTGCGCCATTACCGCAGTTTATGCTCTTGCGCATATCATGGTTAAATATATACGTGGACACCTGAGATACCTTAATTGTAGTAGAACTTATTGAAGTTGTTTTTGTTACAGTAAAATGGGGAATGTTCATTTACATAAGACAGCCACAGTCCACAGAACCATAGTTACATGTCCAAACACAAGCTGCTTGATAGGCACCAGGTGCCTATTTGGAGCACTCCAATTCATAGTAATTCATACTTGAAATTACCCTTTAATCATCCCTGTTGAAAATGTCACGAAAGTTGTTTTTTTTTTTTACCACGCCTGGTAGGTGGTAAAGCAAATGGTGATTAAACACTCGAAGGGTAGATGGCATTAATCAAGTTTTGCGTTGACCCTAATCGCCCAGTTGCAATTAAAACTCTTAACACTGTGGCGAGACAGTGTTTTAGCATCAGCGTCCGGTTCTCAGCCAGTGCTGCAGAGGACGTGAGCTCTCATTATTAGAGAACACCAGATAACAGGCTTTTTTCCCCCTCTCTGATCAGTTTCAAATGAGAGCCAGGCCTCTGGCAGATTTCTCATGGCGGCAGTTTGATATAGCCAAAAATCCTCTTGCAAAGCGGATGAATAGTCAGTGAGTTCATTCATGTAATCTCAGTGGCAAACGCTACATACATTATATGGTCCCTGTTTGAACAACCAGTCTTTTTTTGCGCTAGTTTCACTAAGCCAACATCACTTTGTATTTTCTTTGACATATTTTTCTGGTTCAGCCAGTCAGCTATCACTCAAAAGGGAGGCACAATATGGTGTTCATGGTATTCAACATAAAGCAACGCTCACATGTTGTGATCACCATTCAGACTGAAAATAGCACCCCCACCAAGTGGCTTTTTTCCCCATCTTCAACTCCCCTCACTTTTCATCTTCTGTACTCTGATTGACTGACTCAGTTGAGGTTCCTCTTGTTACCAACACAGCACGTGTATTCCTCCCTCTCTACACATTGTTTTACCAAATTATAGACTAATCGGAATGTTAGCTTGAGTTTTGATTTTGCATTGCTTTTAAAGCAGAGGCTCAGAAGCAGTTGGTATTGTTAGAATAAATAAATAATAGTTTGAATTATATTTTGGAATAATTTGAATTTAAGTGGAATAAGCAACATTTAGCTTATAGATGCATATTATAATAATAAAATACGTGATGATGAAATAAGTGATGAACAGCTCTTTTGCCAGGGCCAATTTGTCCAAATGGAGCATAGGACATAGCATTTACATATGATTACATGTTTACATATGAACCTTATTTTGGTGGTGCTTTTTTTTTCGGAATTCCATAAATGCAAATAGCAGTGTTGCCGTTGTTCATTTGTGTGCCCCCCCTACTGATGAGTGGCTTTACGACGCCTCAGCCAATGCCAAGCGTGGTTTACACGGCTGAGTGAGAGTCTGATGTGATTTTCAACGAAGACCATCTGCGTGGAGGATATCTCGCTCGTGCAAGCAGCATATGCCTCAGTATGTAGATAACTGGGCTGGTAAACATGCATGTTTTCTGAGTGAATTAACCTACCGTGACACACTCCCTGTTATCCTCCATCTTTGTTGGGACTATCCGACAGTGAGGGGGTTAACTCCTAAAGCCCCCCTGTCCTCCTTAAAACACACCCTCTCTTTCTCTCTCTCTCACGCACACACACACACACACACTCATCAGATCTATCTGTAGAGCATGAGTCATTAGTTCCTTGTCGCTCCCTGGCCAGTAGACTCAGGCAGATTGCATATGCTTGACTAAGGCCTGGGATTGCTGAGGGACTTACTGCAAACAATAATCACATATTTTTGTTGGACTGCAAGATCCCGAACTGAGACCAACTGCCTTTTCCCTGTCAGCAGCAGCAGTATTTAATGTGCTGATTATTGAAGCCAGGCTTGGCAGGATGGAGTTTGAGCAATGCATTACACAGACGGGATGAAGCTTTGTACAAGCACCGCAGTGGGGAAAATCATACCTAATCTCCTAATTAAGAATGCAGAAGTCAGGGTATAATCATTTTTTCTGTCATTATGTGTGAGCTTCCTTGGTTGCCTAATCAGGAGATGGGCTCAGCTGGGTTCGGCTATAGGCCTTTTTTGGACACTTGGAAGCAGATGTGGGTGTGCATATCTTACATGTAGGTTCATTACACTTTGTCATGATCAGCACATCATCTCCTCCTCTACAATTATTTTGGAGACGTAAGCAGATTATCTACCGGTATTACACAGCTGAGCAACTTTAAACATTCAGCACCCTCAATGGAGATTATCGAAGTAGTGGTAATTAGCATTTTTATTTGGCTTATCAAAGGACGTGTATGGGGTAGCTGCATTTAAGGCCAGAGGGGGAATGAAGGACTGTGAGGATAGCTTCATTTCTGAGCCCTAGAGGACTGTCTGGTTTCCAAGACTGTATGTGCAAGAGTTGTTTTTTTAATTGCTCCGATTTAAGATGCTCCAGATAAGATAGATGGATAGATGGATAGATTGTAATATCCCCTCGGCAATAGCACAGAAGCCACAAGGGAAGATATAGCGCTATAATTTCTCCTCAGCATGTTCTCTTTTTTTTGTCTTTTGTTCTTTTTTTTTTATTCAGTAAGTGACATGTCTGCATGGGTTAACATAAGAAACTCTGCCCTTATTTTCCAATGCAGAGCTGCTTTCATGTCTGCAACAAGAAGAGCGGCAGGGGATTTGGCCAGCTCTGCTTAATCTCTGCCTCACGTCATGCACTTCTTGGAACAGATATGCACACTTAGACGGATAGTGGTCCGATATATATTTTTTTGCTAGCAAGAGCAGCTATGACTTGAATGCTGGAACGGGAGTAAGTTCATCCACAGCAAACACCAGCTCAGCCACATGGTCAAGAAAAATGCAAACATCCATATACTTTATTATCTACAGAGAAAATCTTCAGCCAAGGAATCAGATTAGGGGACTGCTCGTTTCTTTCATACCCCCAAAAAATTGATATTGCATGATTATAAATGCAAAGATCAAATTCAAGTAAGACAATTTTTCATATGCATTGTATATAAGTAAAATCAAAAACACTCCTAACAGAACACGGCTGAATCATTCCTTTTCTTTAGCAATCTTAAGCCTGACGAGAAATAATGTGGATCGCTGTGTTGTCCATTTAAAAAATTCAAGGTCTCTGTCTATATCATATGTCTGTATTTTGAAAAAAAGGCCCTGAGCTATACCTGTTGGGGCCCCATTGAACAGTTTGCCAATAGTGATGTGATGCAAAGTGTCTCTTATTGTCTCCCTATATGGGGATAGTATGGAGATGATAGTATTTCATGGCCTCTTGAACGCAGTCGTTGATATTTGTAAATTAATTGTTATCTGCACTTTGACCTTTTGGATGAGCTTAGAGCGTGTGTACCACGTGGGGCTGACCGTCAGCACTTCCTGCCAGAATTGGCACCACTATCAAGGTTTTGATGAATCTTTGTATTGAGGTTTAGCCGAAAGACACATTTCAGGTTAAGCTGTGGTGGAGCCCTGCAATAAGCCGGCTAAAAATACTCTCAGTGGTCCAGCCAAGAAATATTGTTTCCCTCCTGTGAGAGATCCGTGGTCGCAACATGCTCCGTCTATTTCTCTGTTCTTCCCTTTCCTATTAGGCAACACAGTGCAGGTAGGAGCTGTTAAGACGAGGCTGCTGTTTACGTTGCCACATGCTGACATTTGCCAGCCACTATAAATTGTACTACTTAGGGATTCTCCTTCGGTATATGTTGGATAGGAAGTGAATAGACTGTACTAACCACAAGAATGACCAGAGGGAGCAAGGGTGATGGAATGTTCTGGCCTTTGTTAAAATTCCCCAAGATACCTCAGTGTTTCCCCAAGATACCTGCAGATCTATGAAAATATTCACGGCCATGTTTACGGGGGTTTCTGAAAAAGCACTGACCTGCAGCACTGTTCCACGTATTTAGTCTAATATTGACTTCATCTAAAATGACCATTAGTTGAGTACCCTGCTGTTTCGGAATGATCTCTTCCTCCTTTTACACGCCGCTTGGTGTAATAGCCAGTATCCACAGAATGAACGCATTTAACTCCAATCAATGGGATTTATGGCTGCTTAAAAAGGCAAAGGTGTCTTTTCTCTCTCGAAAGTGCTGTTTTGGCCGTCTTCCAGCTTAAATCAGACCAATGGCTATGTTTGATGAATTGTTATTATCTTGGCGGCCTGCTTAGGATTCACACTTCTCTCCAAGTTTGAAAGGGCTGCAAAAATCTTCCCATATTAAGTAGTGGTGATGCGGATTTAAGCAAAGTTTTACCTGCCAACTATATGTCATGTCTTGGTCTACGAGGATGGAACCAGACAAATTTAAACCAAACAAACGCAGCCAGAGCTAGGGATTTATTGGACAACTTGCACGCATCCCATCCGTCCTTTCCCAAGCCTCCATCTCTCCTTTGTGCACACACCACTACAAACGTAATGTCCATGAAGCCATTAGGCTGTGAGTTTTCTTCCCCTTTTTTACAGATTAGCTCACACAAGCAGAATAAATTGGGGGCAAGTGTCGAGGAGTGAGTACTGTCTGGGTTAACAACATTTCTCTCCTGTGCTTCTTGTGTGTAAGAGAGGGGGACGGAATGTACATCAAGGTTAATGCCGATAAGATGGAACGAGTTGTTTTATTAACTTCAGGACTGAATGTTTTAGGTATTTGCCACTGACTTTGACATCGCTGAGTTCAGATCCATCCGTGAGTAATATACTGTTGTCCTTAAAATCTATGCTACTGGCAGCAACAAGCTATTTGATTATGTGTTGGATATTTCTTGTTGAGCTGAATAAGCTGAGATTTTTCCAGAAAATGATTGAGTCATAACAATGCATTTTCTCTGCTAAAAGACGTACCACAAACGCTCCAATAATTATTGTGACATGCATTTAAATGTAGATAAACGTCGTGCTATGGAAGGATTTCATTGTAATGATCAATCCTTAATGAAGTTCAGTGTTTCAATCCATTTATGATTTAGTAAGCCCCCAAACATTGGGGCTGCCATTCATAAAATATGCTGCTTTCAGGGACATTGTGTTCATGCATTCTTACAAAAGCAATATATCTGCAAGCATTGGACAGCGAATGACAGGCTTCTGCACTAATGCGAACAGTACAGCTCCTAAGGCAAATGGCAACCTTTCAACCCACAAAACACAAACACACTCGTGCAAATAGGAGTAGTCATATCTTATTAAATCATTTTTAAGTCAATAATAACATTTGAATGAGATCCTGCCCCCATTGATTCAAAACCAAATCCACAAATCCAGAGTCCCAGTGACGTACACAAGGTTTGGGTCCTGATCTTTAACCCTCTGTCAGCTCACCCCAGTCCTTTTTGTGGGGACGGAAGGTGTCAGGAAGGTGCAGGATTAAGGCTATTTTAATGACCCACAGAGTCCGTAGGAGGTGGGAAGCTAATATCAGCTTCACATGACTCATGACTGTGGCTCAATACCATACTGTGGCTCTGTGTAACCGTGTTGTGCGGTTGTTTGGAGGAAAATGCACGTAACTGGGATAAAGTCCAAGCAGGGATATGGGTCTCACAAATATGATATGTCATTATCTGATAAGGACAGATTGGACTTTCACAGCAATATGTGTTTATTGTGCACAGGAAGAAATAGGAAATGGTGTTTCTACAATCCACACCATAGCAAATCACACCAATCTGAAATACGGTTAATAATATCGTATTGTTGATTCTTTTTGACTGCTGATGTCTACTGATACAATCCTCTCTATTCCTATTTCTCTGTATTTACCATGGTTGTATGTATTTTCAGAAAATATATCATGAAAGGATGAACAAATTAAAATAAGCTTGGCTTAATCTGTCTGGGCATACATTCAAAGGTCCGCTTTTTTTATTTTTAAACATTTTACGTACAAACTACAGTCAATTTCAGCCTTCTTCACAGCATGAAATGGTTAATGGGTCAACAGTGGAAAACCTTTCATCTCTCTTTCAAACCTGTCATTTGTCCTACAGTTAGTGTTGAAGTTCATAGAGGAATAAGTGAGCAATAATGTGTTCCTGCATGCCTCTTTTGAAATGACAGGAAGAGATTTATTTGGTGTTGGATTTTGTTAGCTTTGCATATGATGGCGTTTGTTCGAGAGGCTTCATTTAGTGCTCTGGGAGAGAAGATTTGCCCCAGTGCTCAAGAATGTGCTATTGTTATTGATAGGAATGCTCATTTGGAACAATTCACGGGTGGATTTGAAATATAACAGAATAATATTTTTTACGAGGCACTTAACATGATTGCCGGCTCATATCCTGTCAAATTCCATATTCCGATTTTTCTAAGAATGTAAAATATGACTTAATGCTTATTTTCTGGAGAATGTCATGATTCAAAGAGGAGTGTGGTAGGGTATAGGGTGCTGCCTATAGGCCACGCTTTGGAGCTCATTTGCCTAATCTTGGGAACTAGAGTGGAAGCTGTGTATAATGACGAATAAGGCTTGTCTGGGATGGTGATGTGGGGCCGGGTCCGGGGGGGGGCTGAGCCTGAAAGACATGAAGGTATTAATCGAACAAAGGGCCAACCGAGAAGTTTATGCAGAGGGAGAATGCCTGTGGAATGGTCAAGCATTTTTGCATTTCGACTGCCTTTGTACAGGCCCAAATCAAAAGGACAGAGTAAGGATGTTTTTTTTTTTTCTTCCATTTTTAGTCCACGGTACAGCCGGAGAGACAGGATGTGATGTTGCCGAACAAGCAATGTGCAAATTCTCATGAAGGATGAATCCTTCAAAGCGTGTTTCCGCATCGTTGTCCCGACAGTTAAGACTGCCATAATGATAGAGAGCCTGGTTATTCCTGTCCCGCTCAGGAACAAACGTTCAATAGTTACAATAAATAGAATAGGAATTTAGAGATAAAGATAGCTATACATGAAATATTGAACTCCCGAGATGCTTTGATGCATGCAGAAATATGTGGTAATGCTTAGTTCAGAGGTTTGTTTCAATGCGTCAAAGGTGCTTGAGTGGATTTCCTCCTGTCTGGTTTATTCAACAGTAAATCAGCAAAACTGCAGTTGTTTTTGATACATTTAGTTCCTGTGTATAAAATCTGAATCAAATTGCTGTAGTTATCAATCAAGTTTTTTTGTGCAAATGTGAATATCCTTGGTATTTGCCGGTCCCAAATGACTATCAATGATTTCATTTGCATGTTAATGAATGCAAACACCTCAATGAACGTTACTCCCTCGTGAACTCTACTTGTCAGTGGAGCAGAGTCCCTTTTTGTCCAAACTTCCTGAATCATTTTGAAAAGCTTGAAATCGAACCAGAAGGTTAGCTTCACTGTCGGATGCTGGCAGAGTTTTAGTCCTCCCAAGGGTGAGATGTGAGGAAATGAAGGCCTGAAGGCAGAAACACCTGTGTTCAGTGGCGTTCAGCTTCTGGCAATTGTTCCAGAGCATTTTTTACATATTGAAGGGAGAAATGTAGTCAAGTCAAGTCAAGTCACCTTTATTTATCATTCCGCATATGTAGGACATACATACAGGGAACGAGATAACGTTTTCTCATCGTCCACAGTGTAACACGACAGATAACATTAACCAAAATGAAAGATAACATGACAGATAACATTTAACATAACACTCCTGAGTCTTTTTCGCTCTCAAACACCATACGACCGATCCAGCATCATGCTCAATCTGTTTTGTTCCAGTGAGTTATGCAGACTAGCTGCCCATGTGTACATCTGCTCATGGGTAATTAAGCACACTTTCCCACCCAGGGATGGTCTCAAGGGCCACAATAGCCTCCTCGCACATGCAAACACACAGTTCTGTGTTTATTGTGTGTATTGACACGGGTCTGACAGGATCTTAACCAGGAGCACTGTCATCCTAATTTTGTCATGATACGGGCATTATCCAGTTTAATCTTGCAGTAAATTAATTACTACCCACAATCCCTCGTTCCCCTGTGTTGCTCCCCTGAGGAGCTGACCACATTTTCACTTTGATTCAAACAGGCTGGATGTCAGCGTCATCTAGGAACACAGCAAACAGATTCAATGTTGAGACCTCGCCTGGTTATTGACCATTTAAAATGCTATGGAATAAGTTGGTCTTATAGAAGCATGGACTTGGTCTTGATTGGTTTTCACCATATAAGATGAATGTCTCCAACAAATACAGAGGGAAAAAAGGTCCAACCGTGTGACCTTGGAGAGGAAACCCCTAATCAAATATTCAGAGTGCCATTCGTTTGCATAAAATCTGCCAAATGTGTGAATGCATTACTGTGTTGCGTCCTTCTGCCAAGGTCGGAGTACATTTCAAAGTAGTCCACAACTTTGAATTTTCTAATTTATTCACCCTCATAAATATCAATTAATGGCAGGCTAGTCTGACTTTGCTGTAATTAGGTCTAAACGATGCCCTTAGAAAATAGGGAGACTGTTGTTGAAACATGACATTCAAAATCTTATTAAAGCTTAGGGGGGAAAGTGTTGTTTAATTGATGTAAACCTAGTCATTGTCAATTTGTGTACTTGTGTCCTAAAACTTGGTAGTGTTTTTGGGAAGGAGGGTCAGCATTGTCTGTCACTATTGAAAGAGACATTGATAACTTCTCCATCCTGAAAGGGGAAAACAAATATGTCTCAATTTTTGGCCCTAGTGTTTTTGTATGTGTTTTTTGCATTTGTTGTAAATGCATGAAGCGATGATTTTGTAACTTTGTAATGGGTGTCTGCATGCACCACGGCTGACGGAGAGCCCTCCACTGAGTTGGCCGAGTAATCCGAGATTAAAATATATATACACCTATTATCAAGGAGGAGCGAGAGAACAGTCCAGGCACCCTTAGCACACACACAGTCACACGTGCGGACACGAGGTCACCGCTCTGGGCTGACAGAATGTGCTCAACGTATGCAGACACACACCCCAGCAGATAGAATACATGGGAACATTAATGCGCGCACACACACACACACACACACATTCTCTCTCAGAGATGCGCTGGGGCAGCCATCCATCGGCCATCCATATCATCCCAAAAAGACAGCCCCAAGTTAAAGCCCCTCGAGAGCCAGGGCTTATAGACTATGGAGTTATATTAGCAATTTTTGTCGTCGTTTGCTGTATTTGCAGCTATCTTTAAAGAAGCAATCCGAAAAATGCGCCCTGTAATTTCGGAGCACAATCAGACACCCGGGCATCACACGGCACTCTCACTTTGGAGAGCATGCATGCTTTGCATACAAGAGCTGTCTGACAGCAAAGCTAAAAGGATCTTCAGAAATAATTGACACGGGGAACAGATCCAGAAGGGCTGAGTTTGACGGGGGAAGAAAAAGAAAGTTTACTCTGGATATCACATTGTTGGAGTACGCTGTGATCTCCTTTTGTCTTAAAAAAAAAAAGCCAATTTCTAAATAATGCTGTTTGAAAGAATTAACAAAGCAATGACTGTTTTAACTGAGACAGATACATTTTTTTCCCACCGCAATTGTATCTGCATCGGTCTTTTCACCCTGGCTGACTGCAACGTTTTTAGTCGGGCCGGGAGTAGTTTTCTGCCTGCCGAGCCCGTGCTTGTCGAGAAACATTTTAGCAGATGTGGTTAATTACATACCGCTTAAGACAATTAGTAAATGAGTCTGACAGTAACCTCCGTGCATTAATCACAGTAAATTACACAGAGGAAGGCGCAGCACAGAGGTTCAATTAACCTCTTAGCCCTCGTCCCGACGCGGAGAAGGGGGCTGGTTACTCGGCGAAGGCCCCCCGACACTCTCCCAGGTCACCGGTGAGAGAGAGGCGCCCGGTCCCGCTGAGGTGTCAGAGACACGCCGTCAGTCCCTCCCTTCTCTCCCACACTTCCGGCACTCTTCTCGCTGTGCCCAGTCCGCACCCTGGGGAATCACAGCGCCGTCTGGAAATCAAGGCAACCTTTGTGTTTTGCGATTTTTTTTTTTTTCACAGCTGCGGAGGCGTTTTACTTTCAAAAGAAGTTGCGCCAGAACCCCCCCACTCTGTTTATTTAGTTTATTTGAGTCGATGGTGGAGGTCCGACCTCTCGATGACCAGCAACGCATCCCAGCTACTCTCAGGAGAAATCAGGAGCCAATTTTGGGCGACTCGCAAGGCCAATCTAGGCTGATCAATAACAGTCTTTACCTCAACTTAATATGAAAGGCTTTGCTCCCGTTTGTTTGGTTGGTTTAGTGTGTCTCAAGGATTCAGATTTTCTGTGGATTCTCGTACTCGGTTAAAGCCGTAGAATACCTGTTTTATCCAGTACGCCAATTTTGGCCAGAGCAAGCAAATTGTGAGGATTAGTCATATGTGGATGCCTCCTTCTCTGAAATGCTCTTCTGGCTAGTGGCTTTTAAATGTGTGAGTGTTTAGCAAGTCAGTCTGCTTGGTTAACATTTACTCATAATAACCCATCACAAGTTTCTGAATGCAGCCCCGCGTTGATATACGGCTCTTTCTTTCCTGCGTTTTGTCAGTAATTTCTTCCACAACTCCATTTGCCATTTTTACACGTGCTGTAGTACCTTCAGTGGCTGCATTTTTTACCTCCTTCTCCGAGCAAAGGCTTGAGAACTGCTGAGAAAGAGAAACGGGAGAAAGAGGAAGACATACTTTGCTTTTCTCTCTCTTCCACGAGGAGCAGACAAATGAAGAGCCGGGGACAGAGGAGGCACACAGACAGACAGACAGGCAGACAGATAAATGAAGAGGAAATCCTATCTGCTGCCGGCACAGTGCCGCCTCTGTCCCGCCTCGTCCAGGCCGGTTTGTGATTGTGGGTTGATGCTGATGTTACAGGATTGATTTGTCTGCATGCAGCAGTGAGGCACCCCACCCAAACAAAAAAGAGACATCAGCCGCAACACGCTGCCCTCTTGTTTCGGAATGCCAAATGCCCCTGTGAGAACCAGTGGTCACATGACCTGACTGCCCCCCCCCCCCCCAATCCTGGTCTCTCTTTCTCTCTCCCTCTCTCTCCCTCTCTCTCTCTATCCCCCCCTCTCCCCCCCCCCTCTGGCTCACATACAGACACACATGTTTAACCACTTTGCACTGATGCTGCACTATTTTGCCAAAACACATACAAGTCTACTCTGACACACACACACACACACACACACACACACACACACACACACACACGTGTGTGTTCTAAACCTACATACACACTCACTCACACGTACACCCATAGGTGTAAACGCACACGCCACATACACACTCCACCCACACTTGCATACACGGCCACCCACATGGACAACAGGCATGACCAACAAGAAAACACAACCTTGGACTCACATATGTCCGAAAAGAACACGACCCTTTGTCATCCATACCGGGACCTTTTCCTCTGGGGGAGGCGTGCAATTCAAGGTCGAAACATGATTTTAGCTTTTGTAACTCCCTCCCAAAACATTAGAGGCTCTCGCACAAACACAAGCACATTAAGCCATGACTTCCCCCTCTTTCATCTTCCTTTTTACCACCCCCCCAAAAAACTTTTTTTATAAAAAATAATAATATAATGTATACTGTCTTTATTTTAGAGGTGAAGTGAGATATATATATATATATATATATATAGCAATTTTACTATATATAAACGATATATACTACTA
>JAFBJU010001289.1:156755-215751 GCA_016785305.1 Colistium nudipinnis
TTGGACCACAACTAGAAAGATATGAAAATACTTGACTTGACCTGCTGTAACAGGTTCTTGGTCTTCCATAATTTCATTTTTATTCCCCACATTTCATGTAACATGAAGTACTTTTTCCAAATGACTGCTCACGCAGGGCTGTTAAGAGGAGGCAAGGTTCATTTTAAATGTGTACATGCATGACACATCATTTTATTCAGGAAAGAAAAACTCTTTGTTATCTCAATTAATGGCATGGTGCGTTTTCTTGTGTTATAACTTCCTTCTGTGATTGGAGATGATAAGATGACAGTTCCGAAAAAAAAAAATTGAGCCGAGTGCAACTTTTTAATGACCATTTTTTTTGCAGTGCACGGCCGGCAGCCACCCCCCACCACTCTTTTTGCCGCTCGGCTGGAATTCCTCGCGGATCACTGCCCGCGCCCTCTTTATTCCCATTCTGTGCCTCCACCGACACCTGGCTATAGCCCCCCCCACTCCCTCCTCTAGCCCCTCATTAATCGGCCCTGATATTGATGGGAGCTGAATGCTGGCAAATGAGTGCCTGTGAAGCCCCTTCGTGCACCCGCTTCTCACCCTGCCTGCGACCACATACAGGCTTGATTAGCATGCCAACCGTTCACCACCCCTGTGAATCAGTCCCTCTGTGTTTCAGCTGGCTCCATCCTTCATTCTCTCTATTTGTCTGTCTATCTATCATTTTTTTCTCCCCCCTCCCAGTTCCCATGTCTGTATTTGTTTCTTTGGGGTTGTCCTGGCAGCATTGTTGTTTCACTTTTGTGGCGGAACCTCAGTTTTCCTCTCTGCCACCTGTTGATGCCTTTCTGTCAGGCGGCTTTGTAAGATCCCATTATTATAAATGTTTCAGAGTGAAAAGACATGGGGGCATACACGCACGCTGTCTCCTGCTCTTTCACAGACAAGTTTCATTTAAACCTCAATTCAGGATCCACAAATTGACCGTCTCGGTGACCTGCAGTGTTGAACATGATTGTGTATAGTTGAGTTTAAACATTACATTAAACAACCCCTATCTATAGAATGGCTTCCTGAAGCTTTAATCGCTACATTGTTATAACTTTTGAACACACAATTATGCACATACAGACATTTGCTACACTTACACTGTATAGCATATGGCAGATGACAGCCTTTAAAAAGCCTTAAGAACACCCATCCACATATTTCTAACTGAAAGATTGCTGTTAGCGTATCACCATGGGATTTTCTGCCCCCTTTAATCTGACAAAGTTATTGAGAAAACCCAGGCCTTACAAATCTTCTCAGCGATGTGTCGTCATTTCCTATCAACAAGATTGTTTTTGGGAGAAACTCTTATGGAGGCCAAGTGGCCGAAATACATGAAGCAAGGTGCTTTCAAATCCAATGTATAGCTCACGACCGAGAGCAGATCAAGTTTGTCAGATCAGCTTTAATGCTTTAGGAAAAGAATAGAGTCAGTGCTGGACTTTTATTTTTTTATTTTTTGAACAGGAGAAACATATTTAATTTTAGTTTTACGTCTACGGCCAAAACAAAACCAACCGGGACAAAACAGGATCGAGCTTCTATTGTTGACTTCAATGGAACCCAGATGGAATTAGAAGAGGAAAATGATCTAGCTTTACTTTGGCCTTACGTAGCCCTACATATCTGGATGTTGACACGGCACTGTCTGTGAACATGTCGCTCAAAAAGTTTATCTCCCGTCTGTTACTCAGATTTTTTTTATATCTCCCCCCTCGCTCCGCCGGGACTACGCTATCTTGGCTGGAGAAGTCATTGAGTCATTCCTGTCTGTTAATGACAAGCAGCCCATAACGCCTCAGCACCCCGCTGACCGGTTACCATAGCAGCAAACAGCTGCTCTAGGATGTCAACGTGGTTTCTTTGCTTCTGAGCTTTGAGCAACGCCACGAAGGCAGATCACTCAAACAGACAAATATTCCTTCCCCCTCCTCCCTTTCCTTGGCAGCATCGTCCGCGGCCATTACTCTCCGCTCACTCTGTCTGGACCTCTTCCTTCCCGTGGTCACCTGTCAAGGCCCGTGCTGAAATATGCCTTTTGTTTTCCCCCTGCTGGAATGGAACCATAAAGTCGCTTGTGGACAGAAGTCCCTCAACCGACTGCTTGCTCAAAAACAATCCATCTTTGATCTGTGTCAGGAGCAAACAGGGTGATGGGAATAAAACCAAAGTTCGAACAGACGCTGAAAACACTTATACATTTTAGCTGTTGGCCAGATAAGGGATCCAAAGTGCTCTGTCAGGCTAAGTGGCTGTAATGGCTACAGAGCAAACAGACCGAGGGGCTCGCCGCTTTAAAGCAAAGAAAGGAACTCCGCATTCCAGAGAACCACAAAATGTCTCTGGACTTACCTTGAGCCAGACACTGTTTGTTTACCTTGCAGGTCATAATGCAAACATTTGCCTAAGTTTATGGGAGAAGGACTAAGTCTGGTCTACACCTCTCTGTCCCTGACATTATAAGACTGATAAGGCAACTTGTTGTGCCTCTCACTGCACAGGATGGTGTCTTATTAGGGAAATATGTTTTTTAAAAGGCAAAAATCTTAAATCTCTTAAACTCGGAGCTGGGCTGCTACATTCTGTTGGGTAAGATAACGTCACATGTTCAAGACCAAACAGGGAGTTTTTCCTATGTCCACGTTGAACTTGCATGTACAATGTACTGAACTGAGCTTACATGGGGAAAAAAGTACTGACCCACCTTTGAGAGACAATCAAAACTCCTTTACTACTTGGTTTTGTGTGACAGGACATACTCTGAAAGACGCACAGTACAGTTTTTGTTTCCATTCCATAAAACATTGATGAGTCTGCTTGTAAAGGTGTTATGATTTTGTTAAACAAGTACTCAAGTTAATTAGTATAATTTAAAATGATTCATAAAATGTATCATTGTGGTTTTATGAACACCTTGATCGAAACCATTGTCACTTTTATATAATGATAAATGACTGTTATTTTTTCCGAGAGGACTTTAAATTTCTTCTGAAAATACACTTTGCACAATTTAATTTGCTCTGGCTAGTCTTGATTAAAGATGAAGGTTACACCCTGGACCTCTGTGATGACAGACTAAGGTCAGCCCTTTTCTTCATAAAAAAGTGAGCCACTGCTGTCTCTTCTATCTTTTATCACCATCTCTCTTTTTCTGTAACCACTCATTCCTAGTTGACCACCACGAAACCATTAGCTCTCTGTTTATGCTTCACTGGTATCCAATATCTCCAAGTGTATGATAGTTTGAGTACCAATGGGTCCTTAAGGTGCCTTAATGGTTGCCAAGCACAATTTCCATTGTGCTGGGCATTCTGTGATTAAGAGGATGTTGATTGCAGGGGCTTTAGGGGTGCCTGTACTGTAAATGATATTTGGGTTATTCTTAGGCCTGTTGCTGCTGCGTGTCTGTGTGATTGGATGCAGTAATGGTCCCAGCAGTGCAGCAGCAAGACAAGCATATGGTGGAGGTACTGCCTTCCACTGCCTCCCATTCTCTGCTTTATGGACCTCTAGTGGGTCGTGACCCCCATCATAACTCTTCCAAAGCCAAAGGGAGAGGGACTAGCTCACAGGTCAGGAATCCACCAACGAGCCTTACCTCCCGTGTGACAACCCCCCCCCCCCCCATCACCTTGCTTCGCAGTACAATGTGTGGTCTCCATTAGGAAAGGCAAGGTGGCAACGGATGGCGGTGGTGATAGTTAAACGGCCGTGGCTGTTAGTAGGTTCACTTGCCTTCTCTTTGGGTCAGAGAGGGTGAGAGCTGAGAACGGGGTGTCATGTTGGAATAAAGCATTGTTTGCAGAGAGGAAAGTCGGGAAGAGAAGTGAAGCCCGTGATGAATTAGAAAAGGAGTCCAAACATTGTGTCTTTGGTGTACTGCTGAGTGGGAATCAATCATAGATTCTTTTTCAGCATTCCTACATGACGTCAGGCGTTGTAAAGCACACGTAAAGATACCCATTAATACACATTATTACACCCTTACATCTCTCCTCCCTCTTGTCCGATGATAGTATGGTATCATCCGTAAAAACACTATTTTACTGCAAGTTGCTCAACCGCTTCCCCTTTTTCCAGCCTACCTCATTGCCTTTTTTATGCACATACATTATTTAAGGCCGCTTGTCTTAAGTATTATTCTGCCCCTAACGTCAGGCTAAGAAGAAGTGAGAAAATATGTTGGCTAAGTAAACCACGCAATTGATTAACTAGCTGATGTGTGTGTCTGTGTGCACGTGTGTGTGCGTGTTTCTGAAAGCGTGGTTTGAAGAGGAGGGTTAGGCGCTGCGATATCTGCCCAGACAAAGAAACAACTCTGATCTGCTGACTTTCTTGGCAGACTGGCTGTATCGACTGGCAGGAGATCAGCTCCCCTAGTTTGACCCTGTGATGCTCTCACACATCAATAACACTGTTCAAATTCCTCTGCTTTACAAGAAGGCAGGGAGTGCTACACCTGGAAACAGAAGGGAAAACTAGTCATTAAAAGAGAAAAAAAAGTGACTCATAGGGCAACAATGGTTGAATGAATAATTCTTTTTGGGATGTACTGTTCTTAACTCAGTCTGTTTGATTTATCTGTTGATTCCAAGGAGGAAGATTGTGTTGCCAGTTTAATTTCACAGAATGCAAACCAGGGTTGCCTTTCCTTGTTCCCATCATGACATTTATGATGGAAATGTGGGAAAGACTGGTACAGTTAATGTCAGTTTATATTGCAGATTGGATGGAACGCGCTTCTTCACAGTAGCATTCCAAAATCCAATTTTATCTCAAAAAGGGGAGAATAAGCAACAGCACTTATGCATTCATAAAACTTCTAGTGTTCATTGAGCTGTTGTGCAGCAGTCCATCTCTAATGTTCAAAATCAAAGCATCAATTACACAACAACCCATCAATTATCAATTGTCCTCCGTCTTTGTTATTGATATTGAGCACAAGGAACAACAGCTGTTTCTCCCACACGTATTGTATTATATATCACAGTTCTCTATTATTTAGCCATTCTCAAATCCAGAAAATCCATGCATCCATCCGTGCATGAGCTCTGAAAAGAGAAGGGAAAGAAACCTGATGTATTACTGATGCTATTTAAAAGTGTTGCTTTGACTGCATCAGTGAAGTTGCTTATTAGAGCTTGATTTCCTGAAAGCTGATTATTGCGGAACAAGTATAGCAAGCACATTTTGTTGGTATGATTGCATGTAATCATAACTTAGTCCGAGACAAGTACACACATTCTAGCAGAAAGGAGACACCACTCATTTGTGATTTCGTGAAACATTTACAGCTCCTGAAGAGAGACATTTATCACTAAACACAAGGATCTTTTTACTCTCTCACCCCTATACTTGAGCGAGAAACCAAACCTTAGGATGAAAAGACATTTTTTAGGCAAATTTGTTTGATATACGATGACATGCAAAACTAATTTGTCAAGCTCCTGCTGCAGTCCTCAGTTGTCAGTTGCAGCAGCGGGGTGTTGGTAAATCTTTGAACTGTGTTGATATGTCTCAAATAGTGCACTGAAATTCAAGCTTTAAAGGGCTTAATAGCGCTAAATGCATAAGTCTGGTTCAAATAGAGTAGCTGAAAGTTTAGCTTTTATGGCCTTAAATGGTTCTAAGTTTGTAAGATGGCGCCACTATGTCAAGTATATAAACTTTAAAGGGTCTTTTTTTCTCAGTGTGATGGTAGTTAGCTAGTTACAATTCACAGTTGTGAATGTAGACGATTAAAATTATATATCCTCTCACTTTTGGTATTTTTGAACGAAATACATAAGTGTAAATGTATGTTTTTTTTTTTCCAGTTTCTTGTTTTTATTTATGATGCATCACATTTTGGAGATATTGAATTGGTAATGGAAAGAGAGTATTTCCCCATAAACTTACATGAAAGTGGAAGGAGCTGTCCTGTCATTTCCATTTACTGAATTTTGTTGGACAAGCAGACAGCTGCGGGACGCTGGAGCAGGACGCTGTAAAAGCTTTTTTGTTAGATTTCCATCCTTTTGAAGGTTTCTCCGTTAGAGTCCAACTTGTGCAGTTAAATGGATCACTGATTCGTCTGGACATAGTGGGCGTCAAAACATCTCTTTGAAGGCTGGCTGTTCACATTGCACGCTTCAATAAAACTGTTCAACAATCCATGATTCACCACTTAACAGACCATAGATTTAAAAACCCTCAAAACAATCTCGGTGTATCGGAGATATTGCTTGGGGTGATGGCGGTTTTGAAAATCTCCATTTATAATGTTTGGGATTTTTCTGCAGAAATTCTGAAATCACATTGACAAACATGCTTGATTGAGTTACATTTCTTTCCTCGTCAGAAAAAAACCCAAAAACGATGTTGCACTGCCGTTTCCATACATACTTAGGCCTTGCTGCCATTACTCAACAGGTAGGGGATTCACCGGGACACAGCACTGATAGCAGGTCAGCAGTTCAGCCCTATCACCAAAGTTCAAATGATAAGGACCAAGAGCCTCTGCACAGGAATTTACAGCAGCTTTTAAAGGTTCTTTCAGAGGATGAAAGGCTCTTTAAAAAGATATAGAATAGGTCATAAAATTGACTTTAATGACTTGCCTTGGCACATTACATTGAGGGGATTAGGTTCGAACAGATATTGAGTAGAGGATGCATCAATATTAGCAGCCAAACAACCTTTATCTTTCATATAAATTTGCTTTTACACAGATCTATACATACAGTGCATGCTTTATTTTTCAAACCACAGTTGAACCCTTTGGGAGCTGGAGAAAAGTAAATGGCTTTTCCTATCAGATACCTCTCCAGAGCACTTTTTCCTGCACCATATGTCCCCCACACTTCACAGGTGGTGTTCCCCACCAACCTTCACGGACCCACAATTCGCCACAGCTGCCAATCAAAACTGTTGGCATGGAGATAGCTGCTCCCTTGGCTACCGCAGTCATCATCTCATGTAGGACAAATTATTAGGGGTAAATCGGTCCCTTTGCTCCCACATTTCCAGTTGAGTATATATTAAGCTGGGCGGAACATCTTGTCTTTTGTACTAGTACAAGCGTATCACGGTCCTGCAAGGCCCCTAGCTTCGTTATTACCAAGCCTAATCAAAAACAGGGGGAGCAAGGGAAAGACCAGGAAAATGAAAAAGATGGGAGAGAGAGAGAGAGTGAACGAAATCCCTTACGTGAAGCCAGGGACCACACAACCGTGAAATAAAGGATTCCTTCATGCCCTTACATGAGCTATGTTCAGTTTTTAATCATCCACTTTTAACTAATGGCTTGTAGGCAAGGCGTGGGAGGGTTGTGATGATTATTTCCATCAAGTCAATTAGTAGTGGTATCTGAAAAGCTGTCACTTTGATGAAAAGTGATTTGCACATCCCTGTCTGACTTTGCTGCAGGTATTTCCGCGGCAGTCGTAGATGAATATTGCGGCGCTCGCGCGGCTCTTAAAATGATTGGATGGATGGATGAATGTCACTCCTACGGCCTGTATATGAATCATAACCTCGTTCTCTTCAGCTGCTACTTATAAAAAAAAATGTGGGACCCCACTTTAACAGAATTTTCCACTGCGAAAAAATGTAAGTGTACTGATCTGTTAAACAGGTCTCAGTGGGCTGTGAGGGATTTGGGGAAATATGGAAAGCCTACTTATAAATCCTCTAGTCTGAGCATTATTGGACAGGTTTCTTTCATACAGGTTATGATTGGCCAGGTGACAGTTCCCTTATGCTATTTATGGCTGAGATTGACGTCGTTCTGCCATGAAATATGTCACTCAAAACCAACTACATTTTAATGGTGAAGCTGCGCTAATGATACTCTTACAGGTGTTGCTAATAGCAAAAACACATCATGGAACTAAAGCCGCACTCTATACAATGTGCTGTTGTTTTTTTGAGGTGAGATAAAACAGTGACAGTTAATAAAGAAATAAGATTCAGACTTCCATGAAATAGTGGACCGTTGATAGCCAAATGGTAGCCTATAGGCTCAATTGCATTTATTTTTTCATTTTACTATGCTTTTGTTTCATACATTTATGGGATTTTATGCAACAGGAGATACAGCGCAGTGGACTTTTTTTTTTTACTGGCACGTACAGACAATTCAAGTTGGATATGTAATTTTCTTTAGCGCTTTAAAATCACCTCGTGATTGCCAGATCATCACACAACACTTAACTAACCCTGATGCGTTGGGAGTGTGTTCCTCAGTTTATTCTCCTGCGTTCCAGCCAGTCATCCCACCCCGATCACAGCTGAGTCTTCTTTGGCTCTGTGCTGCAAACAGCCTTTCCCTCTTTCCCCTCAGCCTGCGCCTGCTGGAGCCCTACCCCCGATCAGGTTTTTGTAGTGAATGCAGGACTTTAATCCCAGTAATTCCATTTTGTTCTCAGAAATGACTTAAGTACAGTTCATTTTTGTGCAATATTACCCCTGGCTATATTGATATAATGTATATATCTCTGTATGCATATATGTATGCACATTTTTTGCTTACAATGGCCCTCATAGACCAATTTATTGCACTTTATTGCATCATCAGAAAATAATCAGACTGGCTCTTGCAGTCCAATTTTGGGGCTTTTTCAGCCATAGATCAAAAAAGATTTTGGGCCTCCCGTGTTTGTTTTTCGGCTGATGCCCGTCGGCCTTGCTGACGAGTGAAGTTACAGTCACCGATAACACAGCTCAGCTGTGGTGGGATTACTGTGGAACATCCTGCTCGAGGCCCCTGGGAACAGCACGCTGTATCATTCTGTCATCAGCTGGTGCTCTGAGAGTGCTACACTTTCTGTGTGTTCGTGTTTGTGTGCGGTACCATATTTCAGACTGCAGTGTCCTCTGCCAAAATCAACTACCCAGCTTCCTACCTCATCTTTCCTTTCCTTGCCTCGGTAACGGTCATCCCTCTGCAGCCTTGATGAGGTAGGGCTCAACGCTGAGCTCTCCTTCATCATCATCCACTGCAACTCCAAACCTGTCTTTTCAACAATAGACTCCACATTACATAAATCTTCCTGACAGTGTGATGTCTCATGAATGGCATACCAGGTAGTGCCCTGGATACAGATGGCTGTGTGCCAGTAGGCCTTTGAGTCTTGAAAACTAAAAAAAAGTTTGTATTTGGCTTGGGCCAGTGCCACATGGTCCACAAAGCAACTGTTTCATTGTAAAAGTAGGATTAAAAATGCATTTAACACAGGGATATGTCCATTATGTGACATTGCTGGGAGCTCTACCGTACCTTTTTGGGCCCAGCTTGTGCTGACAGATAAGTTGTGCTGAGTTGCTCTGGACCAGGGGCTCCGTCCACTTCTTACTTCTCAATGAAACAGACTGTTATTCTTTCCAACAAGCCATACAGTAGCCCTGTCCGTCATTAAAGCTATGAATCATGTCTCTGCACATGCATTAGCTCCCTCAGGGGTGTATCATTGCTTCGCTCCTTAATCTGGCCAGATTTTTCTCCTAGATCCTCCATATAAGGTTCTGTTTTTAGCACAATGAACAGCTTGCTCATGTTACCCTGCAACTGTACTGCATACCACAATCTTCCCACATTTGCTATCAAATACGGTGGTTTCAGGTGTTTAGTGAAATACAAGTAAATTCACCCTTCAGCGGCGGTTAAACAACCGAAATTTTATGGTGCGTATATTTTGTTACTTCTTACCCTCGCTGGCTGAAAGGGGAAAGTTCAAACCAGAATCGAAGTGAATAAACCAATATCCATACAACAAAGTGGCCTATTTTCAGGGCCTTCAGTTTAATGATATTTTGAAGAAGCAATTGACCTCCAAAATAATTTAAAGCTTGGAGGTTAGGAAGATAAAAAAAAGTAATGCCTTCAAGCTTCAGGCTATTTTGGATGTGAGTTCCTTCTTCAAAATATTTTCTATAAACTGTAAGCCCTAAGTATAGGCTACTCTAAAATGTGTACATCCTCTTTGATTCTGCTATGAACTACCAAGTGAAAGTCATTTAAATGCTTTTTCGCAATAAGTTGCAAAGCTATTATTTCTCAAATTGGCTTCCTCATGAAGAAGAAAAGAGAGCCATGGAAAAATTACTCGGATTGGCTCTCGGATCACACACAGGCACGTATCGACACGTATGTACTTGTGATAACAAAGCAGAAATGTACATTTGTTTGTAAAGTTGTGTTTGTGTTCTCTGCTTGGGAAAACAAACTTTGAGTTGGAAGGTGCACTTCAGTTGAGGGATTACTCATGGCAGCAAAGTGAGTTTCCATCCATCACTCAGACTGCGGAAGCCTGTCTGTAGCCCGTAACTAATTGGCCATCCATCTGTCAAACCCTGACTTCCTTGCCCTTTGGACAAAAGCGTCAGCGTGGTCAGTCACCATCATAAACCAACTGCAAATATGTTGCAAAACATTCTGGTAGGAAATAAAAAGCAACAAAAGGAACTGAGAGAAAACTGTGCAGATTGTGGAGAGAGAGGGTAAATGGATGAATAAAATCCACTCGCAGTGAATGATGTGAAATGCAGCACACACAGCATTTTAATATTGTATAGTGGCTCTCATTTATTAATGCCTGAACACAATGGCACGTAGATACCCCTGAGGCTGAATTATTAGAATTTGCATATATATTCTCTTACTCACTGAGCTGAAATGTATTTTCTGTGAACTGTTCCTCTCTGTATCCCGCCTTGAAAATGCTTTGGCTTTGAGATGCAGCATTGACCCCTCTTGGAGAAGACGAGCGTTGTCGTGGTATGCACCCCCCCCCCCCCCCCCCCCTGCCTGGTCTGCCCCCCCCCCCCCCCCACCCCACACACACACACATTCTCCCTCAGCCTGTCACTTCAGACAGCCCCTCACTGGAGAGCTCTCTCTCTCAGATCAGCACTAAACTCTCTTCTTAGTCCCAGGAAGTGTTGGAAGGGGCACTCTCAGCCTAGCATGCTTTTCTTCCACTCCAAGGGCTCATTGCATATTCATAGTCCCCACTACAGTTGAGTGTTTCAAGTTTAAAAAAACAAAGGAGGAAACAAACACATTTTTGGCTTTCTATCTTATTGTTAATATGTTCTGTAATTTGATTGCAAATCCGTGCAAACAAACATTTCTTCGCATATTCTCTGTCGACAGCCTGTCGTCATAGAGGTCATTCCCCCGTGAGCTCAGTCGAACAGTTGCAACACGTTTATGCATCAAAAACCATGGCCACACAAATAATGCATAAACATTAACACTGTAGGTGGGACGTTTAGAGGGTGCAATTTGTCACAAGATCTTTAAACACGAGATGTGTCCCCCTGAACATCACATTCTGATGCTGTGGAAGTCCATTCCATTACAAATATCGTTGCACAGCATCAAACAGTGTGGTGCTTTATACTGCACTATGTATCTCTGTTTGTAAAAAGGATTGTACCAGTATTTTAAATTAACTACTTAGTTTAGCATTAAAATGAATTTGAAATTATGCCTGGCACAAAGCTAATCGGTTCACAGTGCATCTCCACCTTCAGTTGCACAAGTTGCACATTGATACGTCTTTATTTTTACTTTACTATCATGGTAGACACACTGATGACACCTTGTGTTTTACATTACATACATTTCTATTATCTGTGATTAGTACCAGGTTTAATTAATCTATTTTTGCTGCTTCGGGCCATATGGAGGTTTTGTGATGTCCAAACCTTTAAATCGATTAAAGGGTTTAAGTAAAACCTCCTCTTTGTCCTCCCCCTGTTGATGCATGTGCTGTAAGATCTATCTGATTTATTATTTTTTATTTTTTTCTGTGAATGGCGTTCTGTTGACAGGCCTCCCTCAAGCCTGCCCCTTTTCTTCCACATGGTAGTTATTCTGACCAACCTATAAAACCAGTAGATGTGTGCAGTGGGGCAGCTTGTCCATACGCTCACATCTCTTTTTGGGAGAAATATGGAAAGGATCACACTAGAAACAAGTGTCCACAAGAAGAACAGGAAAGGGGGGGGGGTAGTCAGACAAGAATCTCAGCACCCTGTCCTCCTCCTGATTAATAGCCGAATGGTCTTGCTGAGCAGCCACGCTCTGCCACGGCTGGGGGTTCAGACTGAGAATGAGGCGGGGGCCGACGGTGGTGAGCTATGTGCTGCTCTGCTACACGGGAGGTAATGAATCGGTGTGTCTGGCAAGACTTGCATGTAGACAGCAAGAGGAAAAAAAGCCATCTTTCTACTTGTCCGGCCTGTGGCCCTCTGATAGCAGGACAGAGGCTGAACATGGAAGAGAGGGAACAACGGAGAAGGAAGGCAAAAGTGGGTGAAGACAAAAGAACTGTGTGGCTACATACACAAAAGAGAGAATGTTGGAAGGAGTCACCCTGTGGGAAATGTGCTCCCCGTTTCCCCACAACACTCCCTGAACCACCGCAGAAGGGGTTCATTATTCTCACTTTACTCCTCTCACTAATTATCGTTATCATTATCGCAGATAATTAGCATTTCACCACCTAACACCCATGTAGGCTTCTCGGCTCTGAGTTATACACCAGGTTATCAATAGCTGCTCAGTTGCGGTCTCATCTGCCTAATTATACAATTTGGGCTTTGTGATAACTGAAAAGGATTTTGAAATGTAGCATTATGCATCGTGAGTACGGGTGAGACGCAGAGAGGCAGCAGAAGGCCCAGAAAATTAACTGATGCGTGTGGAGCCTTTTAATTAAAAGCTGTGTCTTTCGCTGGAATATAAATCAGACGGAAAAACTGGAAGTAACTAAAATAACCTGCAAACTGGTGTGGAGTGCGCAGTGGGCATTAAAAAAAATCCGTTGAGGTTTTAGTTTGATTTCCCCCCACTCATTACGTGTAGGGAGAACATTTACATCTTATCTGATTTCAGGGGCTCTGTTTTAGTTCCTCACCAGTATATACTTCAAATGAACTCACAATAATTCCGCTATTTTAATCAGTTCACTGCGTCATATCTATGACGAGCTGCATGCAGTTGTCGTACCAGACCTGTATTACACTTGCTCGCTGTGATTTAGCCGTGTTTGTGGAGGGGGTTTCTAAATCCCCTTGTGGCATTTTGGTGTAACAGCTGAAACCACGAAGCTGACGCGCGCTCACTCCATCTGCTGCGGCTCTACACCGGAATATAAAACTGACAAGGGGGCCTAATCAGCAGGAGAAATTCATTAGACCCGAATCTCAGAGAGGAGATACAGAGAGGAGCTGGGAGGATGTCAGGGATGGGAACGAGGGCGTGTGCACAGAGGGTACGGGCAAAGAGGGAACGACGAGGTGAAAGTGAACGCACGGTTCAGTAAGCATGCGACAGGCCGACAGTTGGGTCCGTCTGGTGGAATGTGTGCCACGGAGGCCCCTCATGACAGACGAGAGGCACATTCTCGTTGACCCCAATTACCAGAGGTGTTCCTTTCCGTGGAGATTTGCTTTTCCAGCCTTGCTTTTTAGGCTGATGCCTTAATTCAGCGGACTGGGAAGGGCTGTATTTTAGCACATGAGATCCTCTATAGCCGGCCCACAGAGGGAGTAGTTTTGTTTTCATTGGGACTCTGTCGAATATTATTTTTACGATCCAGAACAGTTAAGAAACTTAATCCTAGAATCACAATTAGTTTTTTAAAATGGCATAAGTCAACAAAAAGGATAGTCGCATCTTACCAGAATCTTAAAATAATGTGTTACTTTAATAACAAACTCACCCAGACTGAGATCCTTTAATTAGTTAATGCATGTATTCACTACCAGGCTGTGTAATCTATACCATAAGAAAATACAATAGATATCAAGAAGCCAGAATGTAAATACTGGTTGTGAACAACTCCAATATATAGTAATACAATTGTCTTTCTGCTATTTTCTATGATTTCAAGGTTTTTCACAGTGGTGTGTAATCTAAAACAGCTTCTTTCTGTATCTGTCTTCACAGAGACGCTCATGGACTCCACCACAGCCACAGCGGAGCTAGGATGGACAGTCTACCCCGTGTCAGGGTCGAACGACAACAGCGTGAGTGAAGTCATCTAGTTTCAGTCAAGCTTGCCCTCTCAAAATAAATGATCCATCAAATGATTATTTCACTAGTGATAAGATTGCATGTCGACAAATATTTTTTTACTCTTACTTTCAAATATTTACCTCATCATTCAATTGTGTTTGTGACCACTCCCTAAATCATCCAGGTTTTGAACATTTTAGTCTTCTGCGATTCATGTCCAACACTGTATGAATGAACTATCATGCTGAAGCAAAATCTGTGTGTTCACATGCCAGCCTAGAAGGTCTGAGTTATACGGGCCCTGTTGGTGTTTGATGCACAGTATTTCCACATAGTTTGCCAGGGCATTGGTTTTTCCTAGCCACATGCAAGCCAGGCCCACTTAGAGCCAGCCAAAAACAGAGTCTCAGTCTCCTGCACTCCTTTCCTCACCGCAAGATTTAAACTTCTTAGAATGGGTCCAAATAGACAGAAAAAATGTTGTAGGCTTATTTGCTGGTGCATTTCAAAAAACCACTGCCGATTTTATTCAATTATTTATGCTTCTGTGGTCGGTATTAAAGATGGTTTGAATTATCATGCTGTGTCGTTTTGCACTATAAAATAAGCCCCCCCCCAAAAAATGGCAGCATGGAGAACTGGCCTTCAACAGTTCCATGATACAACTTCAAAGTTTTTCAGCCATAATTTAGGACAACTTCATCTCTCCCAACCTGAGGGCACGTTGTCTCCTTCTCCCTAATTCCTACAATCAATAGCAAAGAACAAAGACGCCTGCTTTCCTTTTCTCTCGCCAGCTCTGGATCCAATCTTCCCCGAGCGTGTGCTTACGCACACGCATACCGACTCCAAAGACAGTTTACATCACATCTCCCTTTCATCTTTGCAAAAAGCTGCATTCAGCTAAACATTCGCTCAAGCAGCATTTCGTAATCGTGTTTATTACGAAGTGGAAACTTCAGACTCAAACACTTAAATACCCCACGTTAAAAATAAAAGGTCACGGCGAGATACTACTGTGTGCCACAGTGAAAGTAGACTCTAAACGGCAAACGAAAACCTTCTAAACACGTTAAGAGAAATCCTTTGTGTTTCAGTAACACGTGGCGTACTTCCGAATGTTGGGGTAGTTTTTGTTTCTCTATCAAATGTCTCCAGCTAGTCTTCCTGAAAAAGCTTATCTTCCACTTTTGAATGTGTGCACTTACCCTCTGCTTTCAACTTCACATACTGTATCTCCACGCGCCTCTCTAAACAACAGCCCCTCGCAATTATGATATAAGCCTCTCTCGGAGCGCAGTGAAATGCGAACAAGCCCATAAGCCTCCTAGCTTTAGTCAGGTATGGGCTGGCCTTATCGGCGTGGGCACGGGGGTTTTACGATGATATGGCTGAGCTCGTCAAAAGCACAGTCCACTGGAAAGGGAAGAGCGAGAGCGATTGGAGATAGCCGGTCCCTTATGGCCCGGGGCAACAGGTGTGGTAACGGAGCTCGCTGTCCCGCTCCGTATAACAGCGAGAGGTGCTTTACAGAAGCTATTGTCTTACACACATATATGCATGGCTTCGTGGGCTTAGCCGGTGGATCAGTAACATCCAGCGGAGCGCCGCACCAGCAGTTGGCTTTCACTACTCTCTATGGCTTCATGAAATATATCCTAACTTGAAACGTGACACCTGGCGTCACAATGGAAACGCAAACACGTAACCGTACGATATCAGGGCCCGGATATTTGAACGCACTTTGCGTCATTCCACTCTTTCAGTTGACGGTGTATTTGAATAAAGCTCGGGAAAATTCAAACTCGATTTAAAAAAAAAAAAAAAAAAAAAAAAAAAAAAAAAAATTGATTTGTGGGAAAGGGTATTACACTTAAGCTTGTGTAAACCAAGTTTTATAACCCCTCCTGCGTATAACTTGGCAGCTCTTTCCTTTTTAATTATGTAAAGTGACAGCCACATCTATGTTGTGCCTGAGCCAGACAAGCATGACGTCTTCATAATTCATAGCAAAGCCAAAAACAATCACTACTGGTGCAATATTTACAGGACCAAACTTTATCACGGGGCAGTTTAGGATGTTAAGTGTCTTCTGAGCATGTCTCTGAGATTCTCGAAAAACATGCCATACATGACTCCACCCACACATGCACACTAGTGTTATCCTTATAGTTGGGCTGTCATGTAGACATGGCAAAATTGTGTCAACATACACGGACATTAAATAGTGATACAACAATAATGTTGATGCATATGGATATTTGGTGAAGTTTAAGAGCAAACTTTCATTTTACATTTTTAAAATATGCTGCTATTATAGTGAAGAGTTCAAAGAAAGAAGCAGTTTGGGAGGAAAGAGTTACTAATAATGCTTCAAACTTTGCAAATTTGCAAAGAAACTCCTTCAAGTCTGTGTAAACCTACTCAGACCCATTGAGCATACGTATGTGATACAGAGTCAATGTATAGCCGGCTAGAGGAGCAGGGTTAAGTGGTCCATATTTTCCTCTCAAGTGGAGCTGAGAGACGTGCTAACCTCAGCTCCGACCTCCTGACCTGCTCGCCGCTTTGCTGAAGTATTGTCAACAGCACACATTCAGAAATAGACTTCTGGCAGTCGGGAGCACACACAGAGCCACTGTGGAAGGAAACCTGAGGTCTCCTGCATAGGCGGAGAACAGAATGAGGTGGCGAGTTTTTGGTTTAGGTTATCATTACGAATGTGTCATAATGTGCCGTACCGGGATAGGTCCGGTGTCACGCGGGGACACAGCGGAGGTTTGCAGGAAGACGGTGTGCGGCGCATGCTGAAAAAATATTTGTGAATCAAATCAGTTCATTGTGAGTTATCACAGCTTCTACATATTGTACTAGAATTCCTTTGGAGTAACATCGAGGTTGTTTATGTATAATTGTGGGCGTTTGCGGCAGACCGACATGGCACACTTTTTTTCATTCAGTCTTTCTCTTTGTCATTACAAGCAATTTGCTGAACTTAATTCATTGTATTGGTCTCACTGGATTTTAAAGCAACCACTAATTGGTTGTGATTCACAATTGAAAAATGTTTTAGGAATAACGCAGGAAATGGGGGTAAAAGGTGGAACGGGGCTTTTCTTTTCCCATCTCGCACATTACACAGTGGCCGGTGGTGATTGGAGTTGAATGCAGCAGACAGTTCTACTTAAGTTTCTGTTTGTGTGTGTGTGTGTTTCTCTGCTCTATGAAGCTCACTCTCCGGCAGGGTTTGGCTCCCATGGCCTCTCTCCTGGTAATTGAATGCAGAGAGTGGGTGTCATTTGTCCTCTGTCCCTCTAGGGAAGCCACTCCTGCTCTGACAGATTTCCCACCGCTGCAAATGGGGCGACTGTTCCCCGGGAGTTTTCCACTGGGTCTCTCTCGCCGCGCTTTTGTGTGAATAATTTATTTACATCTGTCAGTGATAGAGCGGTGATATGTAATGTGCCCGTGGACTGTGGAGCTGTTCAGGTTAATTTGAGCACTGAAACGACAAGCCGTGATAAATACACACTTCATGTAATGTCAAAACAATGAAGCTGTTAAATCCGTGACTGTTCTGACAGAGCTTTTCACACCGCGTCTTGACTGATCGAGTCACTTTATTCAAGCCAGCTGTAGGTTCTCTTAGTGCAGTGCAGCTATATCTTTACGTATCAGAATATATTTTTTATGATTATTGTTTATTATGATTGTTAATCAGTATTCATCTACTATCTGACAATAGAAAGGCAGAAATAACATCTTAAATTAGTGCTGGGTTTGGTTATTTTGCAGTCTGTTATTTTTCTTCTTTTTTAGTCTTCCAAATAGTTATTTTGAATGAATCAAATGACCATCGACAATTCTTCGACTTGAGTTTGCCAAACAAATCTACGTTGTTATCAGAATCTCGACTGGTCGTTGACAACTCGTCCACGAGGAGCCTAGCTGCGGTCAACTTTTTCCGCAGCCTGCTGGCAGATTTTCCTCATTGCGCAGATGTACAGGAAATTGAGAAATCTGACAACCTGACTGCATTGCTTGCAGCAGGAATGTATGTGGTCCCAAAAGAGCGATATACAGAGCGACACGTCAACAACCACGAGTCTCTCTGCAGACTGTTGGCTCGTGATACGCGTTTCCTCCACTGTTTTTCATTTAGGATTAACATTTGGAAGTTGTTGGCGTTCACTTCGGTTAATCGCTTTGAGGCTATATATGTGTTTAAGGTCTTTATACAAACACCTGATGTGTTTGTCCTTGAGCAGTGCACTGGTCCCTTCTGTACTTGCTCGTTAAAGCAATTGGGTTTCAAATGTTAAACGGGCAAGATTTAAACGGAAATCGGCAGAAGCTTGTGCATTGTGTGGCTTCAGAGTTTTGGCAATAACTTGCTACAAAGAGGTCCAAAGTGATATGGGACCCCCAAAACTAATTAGTAGTAGTAGTTATGATTTGAGTTGGTGAATGAAGCAACAAGCTCTCTCTGGCGTACGGTCTCGGCTGTAAGGGAAACTCTGGTCTATAATTCAGTTTTGACCGCCCTCTCCTCTTGGCATTACAGATAAAGCAAGGACCCACTGTCATGGAGACGTATGGATTGCGGGTCAGCTGAACATATTGATTCTCAGCCTCATTCTCAATGGACATCAGTGAACTGTAACACATCATATAACTGCAGAGGAAGCGAAGAGCAGCTGACACAGACTTTTTTTTTTGTACGTTCTATAAGAAATGACAGACTCTCACATCACCAGTTTGGAAGCTTATTCATGACGAAAGTAAAGAGGGTGTGAACTCTTGTTTTTTTTTTTTGAACAGTTAAGTATCCGTCTATTTGAGAGGGAGGTAATGGTCCAAGAATTTGTTTTGGCAACAGTACAAGGTCAGCTGCATGTAACTTTTACTTTGCTTTATCCAAACAGCAGGTGCGGCCTTTTATAAGACAAATTAATTGTACAAAGTACAGCACTCTGCTCTTTCAAACTGCCTTGTTATAAATGGGCCTGATTGCTAGGGGGGTAACTTTCAAAACAGACTTTTGGTATTCCTAAGCAACACACACTTTCTAATTGCTATGGGTCTGTTGACAGTTAATTGAAAATTACTTTAATACTTTGAAGCTTCAAATATCACTCATATAGTTTGTTTTAGTCTGCTTGAAATAATGGATTGATAACAGCCAGCAAGTTAAACCAAACAGGGAAAATTATTTACAGACACTGTCGACCCAGAATTATTAGACCCAGACGAGAGCAATTAAAACATAATACAGTGTGCTTTTGTTTGGAGCCAGCCATGCGCTCTGTTTCACACCATTGCTTCTTCATCGTTAGGGCATTTTATTTGTGTGTGGTCTAATGGGAAGGAAGCACATTCAGCCAAGCATTTAAAGAAGAAAATTAACTTTTCTGTTTGTTCACCTTGAAGTCTTTTTAGAATTGCATCTAAAAATGTTGAGAAATCCTTCAAATGCTAATGGTTACTGGGTAATGTTTGTTATCCCCTGGTTATGATCAAAATGTCTTGGGTCTTTCTGGTCTCAAACATGTATTTATTGTGTGTTTTATTAGGGCACTGTTCAGTGCATTCAGCCCTTTGGCTGTTGACTTCCACAGTCAGAGAGCCAGAAAAACAACATTTTTCCAAACGTAACAGGATCTCGCCAGAATAAGCTTTAGTTTTTGTTTCCGCCATCATATGAGGGCAGCTCACTCCCTTTTAACTAATCCATCCTGACACACACCGCCAGTGTTACCTGAACCTTCTCTACTTAAAACATCTGACCAACCTTTTTTTACAGCTCTCTCCGTAAAGAGCCAGGGGGAAAAGCTGTGAAAATGAAGACGCTTCTTCTAATTTCACACTTGGTGCTTGATTGTTAGGCTCTTATTATGCCTCATTTGCTTCACTCCACTAGCTATGATGAAAGCGGGCCAAAGAGGCCGTGACAGGACAAAAAGGGGCCCTCCATCAAAATCACATTTTGTTTGGGGTCTCTTTTAGCCTGGCTTAACCCTCCCCCGCCAACACTAGTCCTGTGGTATATCCCCTGTCTGAAACCCCTCATTAGTAGCAACCCCCACCTGTTTCCACATACATTTTATCAAACTGTATTTGTTCAATGCTCGGTGCTCTGTGGACTGTCCGCTCGTGTTTAATTGGCCCACAGCTTCCCCACTGCTCAATAACAAGTGGGAAGGTCAATGGCTGCTCATGACCTGGGATGATGTTGTCTGCCAGCACAGGCCAAAAGTCCTCAACCATACCACCAAGGGGCTATCAAACAGACAAATAAATTGACCACACCACAGGCATGTGTGTTGTCATTCACTGGGAAAGGGGAAAAATTACACTTCAATAAAACAGAACGAAACAAATAAAAAAACTGCACTCCTCTCTTTTGTGTTTTGATTGGCTCTTGTGGAAGGTTTATGTCCAGCTAAGCTTCACGTTCGCAGTGGTTAATTAGGGCATGGGAATGAAGAATTAAATCTGTTCTAATTAGTCAGAGGGTGTAAATGATAAAATGATGGTTTGAAACACAAGGGGTGACTTTCTTCTCCTAACCCCTAAAAATCTGTGAAAATCCTCTCTTTAGTGGGCACTAATTTCAGAAATTATATCAGCTGTTGAGTGAAGAGTGAAGAGGGAGGCAGAGTTGGAGACGCAGTAGTGGGCGTTGCTGATGCAAAGTGGCTCACGGGGGTTGAAAATCCGATTTTTCCTTGGCATAGATCCTGAGGTCAAGGACAAAACCTGCTCAGTGGTCAGGGCGCATGGTGTTTAAAATATCTTTTGATCCGTGGCCAATGGGAAGGAAACCATAGAGGTTGCATCTGGAGCGTGCACAGTGCGAGCGAGCACTCAAACTGGTGTGCAATATGTGAGCTTTGAAGTAGAACAGCATACTCAGAAAAACCTGGATTGAAATTTGCCTTGATTATTCTTTCTATGATTACCTGTGTAGTATGATTATGCTAGTCGAGTGTGACTTTGATTGTGGAAAATCCATGTCGTGTTTCTTTACCGCTTCCCTGTAGTGAAGGAACCTTTCATTACATTGTCAATAAGCCATTACAGTATATGCTATGAATGTGTCCTATTAAGACACAATAAAACATAGGACACGCTGTCCCATAAAGAGTCTCTCTACTCTGCTCAAGCGACTTAAGGTCGTGTCTCAAGTTTCTTTTAAAGCATTACAGCATGTGGCTGTTTTTTTTTTCTAGGTGAGGACAGGAAAAGAGAGAGGGAACATCAAAGCTGCCTGCCTCCAAAGCAGGACTTATATTTTCTTTTGACACTTTTTTTTGATGCTGCTTCTTTTTGAAAAGTACTTTTTAAATAGATGTTTATATGCTAATGCAAAGCACCAATAATTGCAGCTTCCAATTTTGACAAGGGTAAAAAAAAGGTGTATGTACTGTATATATAATGTTGATCAAAGTTTTGCCTCAAGCATTATGTAATGATCATAGTGTAATATGCACATGAAAACATTCTTGTTATTGCTGCAAAATAGGCATCCATAGGGAATTAGACACATTTGGCATTAACTGGAAACATGCAAACCATTTTCTGCCTCACAGATGAATTGCACTTAATCCATCGAGTCATTTTAACCATGTCTGTCAGTTACCATGTTTTTTCAATTTCTCAAAAAATAATTTGTGTTCAAATTATCATCCTTTGCAGAGATGGTGTTCAAAATGTTAACTCTCTTTTTCTGTCTCTTCTTGGCCAACAGTGGGAGGAAGTGAGCGGTTACGATGAGAACATGAACACCATTCGGACGTATCAGGTCTGCAATGTTTTCGACAACAATCAAAACAACTGGGTACGGACAAAGTACATCCGGCGTCGCGGCGCCCAGCGGATCCATGTGGAGATGAAGTTCTCCGTCAGGGACTGCAGCAGCATTCCCAACGTACCGGGCTCCTGCAAAGAGACCTTTAATCTGTATTACTACGAATCGGATGCCGACACGGCCACGAGAAACTCGCCGGCGTGGATGGAGAACCCCTGGATCAAGGTGGACACCATCGCGGCGGATGAGAGCTTCTCCCAGGTGGACCTGGGAGGCAGAGTGATGAAGATCAACACTGAGGTGCGAAGCTTCGGCCCCGTCTCACGAAACGGCTTCTACCTGGCCTTTCAGGACTACGGGGGCTGCATGTCACTCATCGCCGTGCGCGTCTTCTACCGGAAGTGTCCACGCATCATCACGAACGGGGCGCTGTTCCAGGAGACGCTCTCCGGGGCAGAGAGCACCTCCCTCGTCGCTGCGAGAGGTGTGTGCATCCCCAACGCAGAGGAGGTGGACGTGCCCATCAAACTGTACTGCAACGGGGACGGAGAATGGATGGTTCCCATCGGGCGCTGCATGTGCAAGTCGGGGAACGAGGCTGCGGAGAACGGGACGGTCTGTCGAGGTACGTTTCACTGTTATTGTGTTTTCATCTTATCTGCTCATGAATCTGTCCATTCTCTCGTTAGCTGACAAACTTAGGTCTGTCGTTTAACGTCCCTGCGATCTATGCCTTCCCATTCAATTGTTGCAATAATAATAATAATAATTGACCAATAATGGCCAAATACTTCCAAATTGGAAGAGTTTTCTTATACACAATACACACAATACATATTACACTTCCTGCTTGTTAAGGTTGCCACTTTAAAGTATTTTTTATTCATATTGCCATCAAAAGATATGGCGATCCTCATTACACGAACTGAACAGGAAAAATTGCTTGTTAGAAAAATAATTGCTTGTTACTTTTTCTCTTCTGGACATTGTAGCACATCGGAAATATAACCATCAGTATTGAAAAAAACAAGCAAAAAAAACTACCGGTAACCCCTGGGTACAAAGAATTACCTAAATGTATTTGCCATTTAAGCTCATTTTTTACACATTAGACTATTTTCTAGCATTTCATTCTCCCGACAGAGAGGAATCTGTCTAGGCATATTTCATAAAACTCCTGCCTTAAAGAAACCTATGGAACATAAGAGCCGCAATTTTGAATCCACAAAATGTCACTCCTCATCTTGTGTTAGTGGATGCCTCCAGCCCTCTGTGAGGACAAAGAGGACGTTTTTCAGAATTGCCTGCATTTACCTGTCAACCTGGATCCCTCACGGGGAAGATCAATTTGTCTTTTTTTTTTTCCATAAACATTAGTATGCCCAGTATTTACTTGTGCCGTGCCCTATCCACACTCTGGCAGGTGGTATTTGGTCAACGTGCTCGGAGATGCTGATCGCTTCAAACAGCATCACAGTGTGTAGCCTGCAGACTGGAGCCGTGCTGCTCCAGCCCAGCACAACAAACCACCCACCTGCTTTACACACTCGTGTGCTGCTGCCTCTCTTATGTGCGGCTGCAATTACAACAACCTCCCACCCCTTCGTTTCTGGGTTCTGTGAAGGAAATGTGATGGGTGCCACCTCACATACACACGCATGCACACACACGCACACACACAGGGATGTTTCAAGACACTCTGGGGTCCCCCAGGCAAAAATAATAATTAAATAATAAAAACAAAGCTTTTGACTGCGCGCAAGGACCATGGGGCCCCCTAAAAGGGAGTTCCCGACGTGTTATTGCAGTGTCTTCCTCATGGCAAGACATTTAAGGGGGTTTCAGGTTGTCGTTTCTGTGGACCAATGTAAACAGCCGTCTTTGGGGGCCCCCTTGTAGCTCAGGGCCCTAGGCAATTGCTTAGTTTGCCTACCCCGTTGCGACGCCTCTGCGCAGACACACACACGCACGCGCACGAGCATGCACGCGCACAGCCAGGCCCATTCAATGAGTGCTAATGAGAAAAAACGCCAGCTCCTTGGTAAGGTATCCTGTTTAAGACCAATAAGATGCACGTGACTATAACTACCCTGCTCTTGCAAGCACTCTGTTTCCACATCCACTCACAATAACGAAAATCTGCTTTTTGACCTACATGTAATTCACTGCATGTGCCAGATTGGAAAAATCTGTCACAGTGTTTTTTTTGTGCTAAATGGGATTACACAATTAAATGATCTTCCACTCAACAGGGAAAGTGTGTCGATCCATTATATATCCCAGCAGCACTGGGCATGGGCCTTTTCCACTGCAGAAATATGGCATCTCTCCTTCCCCTTCTGACTGCTCTCGCTGTTTATTTCTTCTCACCTGCAGAACACTAGTTTTGCACCAGTGGCAAGTCTTTGCTTCACACACTCTCTCCTCCACTCTGCTGCTATTGTAAAAGTTACAGATTTCAGCAGTGCAGAGCCTTTCGACAGTGCGTAATGATCCCGAGAGGAGCACACAAATCAGATTTTGACTATCATTCGGTCGTCCATGACCATCTGATGGAGTCAGCGTTGTGAGAGAGATGCACTGTCTTGAGAATGCAGCTGTCAAATGCAGCAAAATGCTGCACATGGAGATGGATTTTAAGGCTTGGATAAACCAGAGACAACAGAACAGAGTAAGTAAGAAATAAAACGATAAGTTAGTCTGTGGTCTCTATTGTTCGTAAGCCCCCTTTATATCGGAACGGCCACCAATTGGTCTTGTCTCTTGTCATCTTCCCTAACAGGGAAAACTGATATCAGTGCTTGAATCTGCGGTCAGCCACTAATTTTCTACCGCCAGAAGCTGGATATCAAATTGATCTATGAAAGATGCGCGTCTGCCTGCTGATATTACGGGGTAATGAATTGATTTGTGCGAGGTGCCCTCAGAGGGTTTGTAAGAGATATCCCCTTTCATGGCTGGATTATGAAGCCACACAGACAACACAAAGCAGACAAAATGAAAGGGACGATTTGTACGCTTATTATAAAAACACATCCCATGCTTTCTCCTGACATTTTCTGCGACCAAACGTGCAATTACGCATGGTACAATTAAATTCTTGGCAGGGAACCTGGTGAATAATTATGCTGTCAGGAAATCTGTCAAAATATTAACAGTATAAGGGGGTGATCACATCAAATTGCAGAGGCCCTTTTTTCCCTGAGATTGTCTCACAAGTGAGATTAGGTTTCTTCTTTAAGAAGTGATGGGAGTGAGGAAACCACACCAGGGCCTTTCAGCAGAGACGGCCCTGAACGAAGAGATCTGATTTCCCCTCAGAGCCTTGAGGAGATGGTGCACCACAGAGACACACAGGGTCCTATTTGCCCTTGCTGAAAAGAAGTCTCTTCAGTGGGGCACAATGAAAGCCATGTTCATGTGTGGAACTGCAAACTCCCTGAACAATGCCATGTGTGTTTTTTTCAGTGTAATCTGATCATCTAACCCCGTGCTATTGTCAGTTCAAGGGTCTGCATTGTGGGAGTGTGGTTCGTGTTATGAAGACGCACATGGAGATCAAACTGTCACAGCGATAACCGTTGATTCATGTATGTTTTGGTTATGTTTTTGTATATTACTGTATTTAGGGGGGCATCATAAAACAGTGTGACCCTGTGTTCCAAATTTGATGTGAGAAGGGTCATCACATCACAGCACACAGCGTGAGAGTGCATTAGGAAAAAGTGCAACTGTTATACATGCTCCAATTGTGTACTGGAACTACTGGAGTAAATAATTATTCTGATGGCAAAATTAGGTTTGCAGCATGAGGAAGAGAAATTCTCTGAGTTATATGAGAGTGAAAAGACAAAAGATGCATATTGTGCATTTTGCACTGGTTCTCCATTGATGATCACATTCAAGTAGAATTCCACATTCCACTTTTCCACTTGCTAAGTTTCAACCTAGATGTAAGTCCATGATGTTAGATCTTAGATAGAGGGACAGAATAATAACCCCAGCCTCACTTCACTCAGCTTGTTTAACATTGGCAAAGATACCTATGCAATCAGTGACCGTATTCTAAGATTCAAATATACTGTATCATTGGTGTAGCAAATTCTACTGCACATCCCCGAAGAGTAACTCACATGAATGATAAGCATTCAAGGTCACTGTGTGGAGAATGTGGCACAACACTATGACCCCTTTTAATGCCAGCCTCTTCGTGAGGTCCGCATCAGTGGTGGGAAGTAGCTGCTCAGAATTAGATTGAGGAGGAGAGGCTTCTGTAATTCTTTGGCAGAATGTGGTTGTTGATAAAGAGAGTTAGGGGGATCGAGTGCAGAGGTAGGCGCTGGGCAGACATGATTGGATAGATGTGATTGCATGGAAAAGCAGAGGGGAGGTGGAGAAAGCAGGAAATGAGCCCCCCCCCCCCCCCACCCCCTGTCAGTATCCCAATTATTGCACGTCTCTTAGTCTGGAGAGGGTTTAGGGGTGGAAATCGGCGCAGCAGAGAAAAATCCACGCCGCTGCCTTTATTTCCCTGGATGCCTCAGCCTTTAATGGCAGCTCTAATTGACTAACAGCGCACGTGGGGCACAGCCACACTGATGACTGGTTGACTGTACTCTGCGCTGGAACAAGACACAAAGCAAAACAAAGCAAACACACCCCCTCAAGGGTTTTGCTGCATTGTGCATTGTGCACACAAAGATGAAGGAATGCGTTGCATTGGGCTGCAGTAAGAGAGTACAGGGGAGGAGAAAACAGAGAGAGAGAGGGGAGAGAAAATAAGAACAAAAGGGAGAGTGAAAGCAGAATGTTACCAGTCTGGCTACACAATAGGCAGCCAAGCAATATTATGCTGAAGTAAAAAGCCATCCAGGCTTATTCTCTCAGATTGATGGCTGCTTTGGCAGCTGATGCGAGCTCTTTAGTTAAGCACAAGGACTGCAAATTAGCGCCTGAACAGATGTTCATTACAGCGACGTTTGCCTCTTAAATGGCATCTTAGACAACACGACTTAATTTCCATTACTGATCTTTTCACTTAGTCCCATTAAACATCCTGTGATGTATATTTGATGGATGCAGAGTCTGTGTTCTGTACACAACGTAGGATGTTGGAACAGCGGGAGGCGAACGGACGAGCTCTGAGACTTGTCATTCTATCCGCAGTAGGCCCCCAGAGGACGTTTGGGAGCCTTTACCCCCTCCCCCCTCTGTGATGGGATTTTTAGCATTGGCCAGGTGCGTTTTTTCCCACTGGTTTTCTCTAGTTTCCTTGTTCTTTGTCTTTCCTGCACCCTCAATACACTCAATACATAGTGCAGTGGGGTCTTTCATGAAAGGAGGAAGAGTGTCTTATGAGTGGAAAAACTCAATATTGAATCGAAACAAAGTCTGTCTCACATACACACACATAGTGCACAAAAACAATGACGGTAGGTGGTCATGTGTGCCTACAGGAACACAGAGAGCCACACACACACACACACACACACACACACACACACTGCATCACCTTGCTTTTCACAGCAGTTTCATCATGTTGTCGATGTGACAACATGACCTGGGATCCCCATGAGTCTCCTTGAACTCAAAGAGCACGGCCTGTTAAGCCAGTTAACATTTTCCATATGTTTTTGAACCTGCCAGGCTTTGAGCCACATGCCTCTCTGCCGCTCCTTATTATCCCACATCATCTTTTGACTCTCAAATTCAGACAGCATGACCCCTTATGATCCCGGTACCCCCTTTTTTTTGAGTATTGGTCATCTCATAAACTACAGAGGCTTCCCACAATCTGGATCTTGCTCGCAACACCTATCCAATTCTGTCTCTCCCTGAGCCCAGAGATTCCACCTAAATGCAGTTCAACTGGTGTTTCTCCATGAGAGTGGAGTTGGGTGACAACCCTGTAACCTTCTGGGTTTTTATTTACGTGATACATTTCCTCTCAAACAGGCTGGACTGACACAGAGGAAATGGGAGCTGTACACTATATAGTAGTCCTTCCATATGTGCCTCTGTTTTCTCATCAGGGACAAGGCCGGGGCTTTGTCAAAACATCCCCATGTGCGCTCTCTCTCAGATGTCCTGGGCTGGTGTCCTGTTGGAGGATTCGAGTTGCTCTCTCTGCTCGCGGAGAGACTGATGGTTCAAGCATGTGTCTGGGTAAAAGATGAGAAGCAATCGGGCCATTTCTGTTCTGTTTAAAGACAGGAATCCCCCTTGAGAATCTGTGACCTTGTTTTGCAATGATGTATTAGAACTCGGTCAACATTTAGAGAAAAAAATGGTGGTGTCTTGTGTTGTAAGCTGCTGACCTATATAAAGTATATTTTCAAAGAGCGAATCGGAGTGCGTTCCATTGACATGGACGTGGCACGTGTGTTTTCTAATATCCCAGAGATGAGCAAAGCTGTTCACACACAAAAGTAATATTTTAGTTATATCACTCACCAACAATTCATTGTTTTTCTGTTCATTTGTGAACTTTGAGAAGAAATTTGACAAGAGCAACTTATGTTACTATGGCTACTGTCTGTAATGGCTCTCACAATGACTTCCACTTAGCTCTAGTACAGTAAAACAGAGACAAAGCATTTCATCCTGCATGGGTAGGACACTCCAGAACTATAATGGATTCTAAAATAAGTAACGTCACACACCAGCAAAGATCTCTCCCCTGTTAAACTCTAGGTGATGAAAGATTAAACGACTACATGGGTGAGGCCGAGAGACGACAGGGTAGTCTTGGATCAGAACGGAAAGGCAAAGGGCGAGAGAAATATTAACAATGAAAGACGAAGAGTTGAGTCTTCTCCTCCTGTCTGCGTTTAACTGCAGCAGTTACCACAGGGGATCATCTCCTTTGAGCTGCCTAAAAAGGCAGGCATCACAGGAAGGGAGGATTCATGCTATCATTTTTCGGAGGAATCATGCCATAAATTGTATAACTTCAGTATTTTGTCAATCTGATGTTATGATTCAACCTGAGGGATTACTTGGCTGTCTGCACTAAAAAGAGTTATTGATATACCCCTAAATAATTTCTGAAAAATTGTGCTCAACTACTTTGACAAAAATCTGCAAGAAAGTCACTGTTTCCCCTCCATATGTAAACTGGAAATATATAGTACTAAAATTCGAATTCAAAAATATAACTCCAAAGTCTGTGTTAGGGGACTGTGAGGTCCACTTTTAGTGCATGGACTATACATCATAGTTGCCAATATAGTGCTCTTTTGGGGTCAATGAGACACACTCCTGTGCATTCAATTGCTCTGCAATCGAAGTGATGAAGATTCGGAAAGTACAACCTGCTGTTCCTGTAGGAAACAAAAAGGCTCTGTTCAATTAACAGCTATTTTTCCCTGTGCCTAGGACCGAGTAAGAAAAGCCAACCCAGAACGCATCTCTGGATTAAAGGGCATCACCCCTGCTCAGTGAATCCTACGAGGTGATTGGGTCTACACAAGACTTATCTAGCCACTGGGGCCTCTGCAGTGTTTGAGCAAAATCAACAACCAAATCAAGCAGTTTATATTGAGGTTTATTTTACTTTGGGATTTAATTCCAAAATGTTTAGGAATCGACTGGCTAATGTCAACTCAAAAGTTGGAGCCGTGCAGCAAAGGTTTCTGCTATCGCCCTCCCTGGGAGGTTTCTGAGTGGTTATTGAGTCTGAAATTGAACACATGCCACTAAAGCCCCGTCAATGTTGAGTTAAGCTCTTCACTGTCAAGCGCCAGGTTGTACTCTTTTCTTGGCCTTTTTTGCTTTGTCTTTTACCTCTTTTTTCCTGACTGCTGGGTTATTTAACTGGATGGTCAGTAGACAAACAGCCCATGTCCTTCATTAAATCAACACTATTTTTGGCGAGACTCGGGAATAAAAAAAGCACTCTTACTTCCATCCACAAAATAATTTGAAAAGATAAAGTTTCACAGTTAGGTCTTTGTCAGCTCAGTTTTTAATCATAAACCTAACCCCTGTTACTGGACAAATTTAAACGTTGTCCTGATGATGGCACTAGATGAGAAAAGGGGTCGCCATAACAGTCATGACAGCTTCATTTCTTGATAGCAAAAAACAAACAAAAAAAAGCATAGACACATGCTTAACCCTAAAACCTTGTCGATAACAATTAGACCTATTAGAATTATTCCACATGACATTTGAGGTTGCTCACAGATCTCGATTAGGACTGTAACTTTGAGGGATTAGTGTTCCTGATGCCGGGCAGGAAACGGTCAGTGGCCCGGTTTAATTGTTGAAGCCTTGTTGAGCGGGTTAGTGTTTCTTTGCTGCGAGGGACAGCGCGGCTTTGTAAATGTACTGCTCACAGAATTTTCTGGATGTTAAAACGTTTTGCCTCCCTATGGGCAGCGGCTAAGCAAATAAATTACTCAGTATAATGAGCCGACTGCCTCTGCTGTGGAATTCCCAAGCTTTCCCCTGAAAGGTATGGTTCGACACGCTTTTTTCATTTTTCTAAGTGTTGTAAAGAACCGGGTTCATCGAAAGGATACCTTTTTTTAGCCACGCTTTAGAAGATGAAAGGCGTATCACAATCTGACAGGATAATCCTTATCTAGTTAAAATATTCCTACCAGTACATTATAGTCTATGGTTTTGGGAATGAGAGTAATCTCACCATGTCCTCTCTCTCCTCCCTGTTCCTCCTCTCCACCTCTAGGTCTTTGCGTTTTGAATAGTGCTATTTTCCCACAGCCTGTTCTGTAAAACCTTAGGGATTCTCTGTTTATACAGAATTTATATGGAGGAGGAGGTGAGACTGTAAACAACAACCTAATGAGAAATCTGCTCCGTTTTGCCTTGCATGGAAACATAACAAGTACTTCCTGTTCACCTCACAGCATGATTTAAAGTTACTCTGCTGGGGTGTTATTATGTTTGAAAAAATGTGAATGTAATCACCGTTTGATTTCGTTTTATTAAGCTTGAGTATTGCCTTTCACTTCCATGTAACTGGATGGACTTCCACTGGATACCCTTGACCCTAAAATCTACTGTGTTTCATGAAAATGACGATGTTATAATTGGTCATGAGAAAAAAATATAATTATTTTGAGGAAAATATACAGGTGCATCTCAATGAATTTGAATATTCAGGAAAAGTTCATTTACTTCTGGAATTCAATTCAAAAAGTGAAACTCATCTATTATATAGATTCAATACACACATATGAAACTATTTCAAGCCTTTTTCTCTTTTAATGTTGATGATTTTGGCGTACAGCTAATGACAACCCAAAATTCAGGTTCTTAGATAATTCACATATTATATAAAACCAATAAAAAAAATGCATACAGAAATTTCGGCCTACTGAAATGTTTTTGTGTGCACTAAAAACTTGATTGGGGCTCCTTTTGCATGAATTCAAGCATCAGTGCGGCGTGGCATGGAGGCCATCAGCCTGTGGAGGTGTTATAAGCCCAGGTTGCTCTGATTACGGCCTTCTGCTGGTATTCATTGTTGGGTCTGGTGCCTATTATCTTGCTTGTGACATTCTGGGGTTCAGGTCAGGCGAGTTTTTTTCTGGCCAATCAAGCAAAGGAATCCCATGGTGATTAAACCAGGTCTTGGTACTTTTGGCAGTGTCAGCCGGTGCCATGTCCTGCTGTAAAATGAAATCAGCAAACTCGATCTTATCAGCAGATGGAAGCATGAAGTGCCCTGAACTTTCCAGGTGGATGGCTAGGTTGACTTTGGACTTGATAAAACACAGTGGACCAACACTAGCTGATGATGGCTCCCCAAATCATCTCTGACTTTGGAAACTTCACACTTGACTTCAAGCAACTCGGATTCTGAGCCTCTCCACTCTTCCTTTAGGTTCTGGGACCTTGATTTGCGAATGAAATGCGACATTTACTGTCATCTGAGGGGGACTTTGGACCAATGAGCAACAGTCTTATTGTTATTCTCCTTAGCCCAGGTAAGATGGTTCTGACATTCAGGAATGGCTTGACAGATCCAATGTCTGGATACGTCTGTGCATGGTGGCTCTCGATGCACGGACTCCAGCCTCAGTCCACTCCTTGTTTTCCACTCCGACTGTCTTCTGGACGTTGGTTAGGTCAGCAGTCTTCCCCATCAGTGTGTAGCTTATTGAACAATACTAAGAGACCATTTAAAGACCCAGGAAACCTTTGCAGGTATTTTGGGTTAATTAGCTGATTACAGTGGGACACCAGGCGCTACAATATTATATTCAAATTTTTCTCAGATTTTGGGTTTTTCATAAGCTCTACGCCAAAATCATCATAATTAAAAGAAACAAAGGCTTGAAATATTTCACTGTGTGTCATGAATCTAGATAATATATTACTTTTTGAATTGAAATACATAATTAAATGAACTGAATATTCAATATTCTAATTCATTGAGATGCAGCTGTATACCTTGCCAAGAAATACATCAATATTGCCATTATTGGAAAATTGTTCTGCCTATTGAACATAAATTTACTCTTTATTTATTAACTTATTATTAAAGTTCTGGATTTTACTTCCCTACAAGGACAAACTGATTACATGGGTTGTTGAAGATCTATTACCTCTGTTCGGTTTTTGGATTGACAAGAAAGAACAAGGAAATGTTTGGAACTTTAGCTCAGGATTTCATTTTGTCACTACATTTAATGTATATGAGTCAAGGAGAAGCTTAGTGGAGAAAGACAGGGACTAAAACTGTGATTTTAATCATAAAAAATCATAAACCCAACCCCTCTGGACCAGACATTAACCACTCAGTGGTGTTTACTACAAAGCTTTGATTGGTAGTGTATTGATGCCTGGGAAATCCTCTCTCTGTGTTGAGTGTTCTGGTTTCTTATGGTCATCTCAAGGCTGTGTGGTCTGGTGGTTTAGGTGGGGGGTGTTTTCATTCCAACCTGCCAAATCAACCAGTATGGCATCATCTCGACACACACCAGGACCACCGCAGCCTCCCCTCACAATACGAGCGTCTCTTCTCTGTGTAAAAAGCTTAGAGAGCCGTCTGGAATACATTAGTCAGGGTTATTAATGAGGTTTTTCTCTTTCCCCTTTTCTTTTTTTCCACCGTGCAACGTCACCACGATGCTGAGGATTTTTGGCTTGAACAGAAAGGCAGGCTGTGTCAGCTCACAGGGGCACAGGTTTGAAACGGGACAGAGAACTAGTTAGATTGAAAGCATCTTCGAGCAAAAGTCATGATACAGTGCAGAAGCATAAAATATCTACGAATCACATGTGATATTTGAACTTGGCAAAGGAGTGGATTACTCTATATTGCATTATTTTATGAACTGAAACCGTTTAGGGCTGTCAGTAGTTGTGTCAGTGTTGACTCACATTATGGATTTCGTTCATTAGTGATGAAGAGAACATTTTTTATTGGATTTGGTTCTGAAGGTTGTATATGGCTTTAATTTTCCAATTTATCGATACGAAACACAACTGAATCAGTTGGAATAAAAGTATCAAAAGAGACCATGCAAATGTCCCATTTAGGCATATATATATTGTGATAATGCCATTCAAACCATATGATGACAATTGATTGGTAATCTCAATAAGTTGTATGTGGTATCTCTACTCAAAGGTAATTACAGGACTGCATTATCTTTCAGTGTTGAATTTGGGGAAAAACGTTCCAGGTGATAATATGTGCACACTCACACACAAATGAACACACACAGGAGGGAGACTGTACCCTGCATGCACGGGGTAATAACAACAATGCACAGAACAACGGATACATCATTGCCCAATCTCATTATAGCACCTTGAAGGTTAATGCTATGACATTAATACTGAGCAGCATGGGACATTTTCAGCTATCATGAGGGATATCTCAACTCTCCACAGAGAGACACCCTCACTAGAGGAGACATTTTGGGAGCCATCTGCATCAAAAAGAAGCGGGCTCAAGCACAGCACTGATACACTTCACTCATTCCTTGCCGAGCCTTGATAACTCCTCCTTGTGACCTTCTTACTAAATATAGCAATTCACGTATTGATCTGGGGATGTGGTGCATTCACGGCATGCCTCCGCCATAATGACCTATTTCAACAAATTGCTTGCAGTTAAAGTGTTTCTTCCCCGCGCTCTTTTGTCTCGACACTGCAGGAAGAAGAATCCACATCCACGTTTAAGGAGCGGAGATAAAGGAAAACGTTTATGTTTGCTTCACACAGCAGGTCAGGGGACCATCATGAATTCACGGTGGCCTCTTGGAAACATGAGTACATGTGTTTCTCCGGTGCAGTGACGGCGTTGAATGCTTGTGCTACGCGCTCACAGCCATCAGGAGTTGTTTGACCACAACACCATGCAAAGTTGTGAGAACACACGTGAATATGCTGGGCCCGCCTGCAGCACCATTAAGAATGGACCATTCACTGTGTTGAAAATGTGGCAATGGGGAAAAGGGCCAATGAAAGCTTGGCAAAAGATGGCTTAAATTCCATGTGCGTACACAATGCCAGCAGGCAGGCTTCCCGGTGCAGAATGACTGGCTATGATCGAGAATTATGGCTCTGAAGGTGCTTCGTTATTTGTCAGGATAGTGTTGCAAGAGGGATGGGCATCAACAGGATGGCTGTTGTGCTAGTCGAGGCGGTTGATATCCAGAAATGCTGTCATTGTTTTATCAAAACAGTTGGATGACATGCCCAAACATCTCACTATTTATCTTTTCTCCCTTGCAGACAACACAGCTGCCCTGTCAAAGGTGTGCTGCAAACTGTCTGTCCTCTTCAGTTAAGAGAGAATCCATTTATCGAAGAGACTCCAATTGTTAGTGGAGCAGTCTTTCGTTTAAAACTAATTTTTAGGCGCTCCCCTTCCATTATACTCATTTGAGGATTTTGACCTCAATGGAAGTCATTTATTCACGGAAGGCTTTCCACAGTAGCATTGTCATTCAGATGGCAGATTCTTATCAGCCACATCACAAAACCCCTGAGAACATAGGTCCTTCCTACTTTCCTTTTTTGTACCCATTCACCGACCTTCCGGTCACCAGCACAACCAGGCTTTTATGAGCCTGGCTTGTCTGTCATCTCCCTGGTTCTGTTGATATGGGCCTCGTGCTGGGTGTGCGGCCTCCTCATACCTCACACACAGCACTAAGCGTTGGCTAATTGAGCTTGTTGAGCCAGAACCTGTTAGTGTGCTGATAAGGAGATATTTGACCTCTGAGGAGGCCTTTGTTGTTCCCCTGTGGAAGGCATTGCAGCGAAGAAGTAGATCCTAAAGCAAGTATATCTGTTGTCTTATATACATATCTATACTATGCAGTGCCACAGGATGCAAGTGGGGCGGAGGCCGATTATCTTACCAGTTTGATCAGACATTGTTAGTCGGCTACACTTATCAAAGGCTATTAAAGAAGGGGCCCGTATAAATCACCACCAGGACGGCAAGTAGAGCTTTCAAGCCTTTAATCAGCTGCTTATGTCTCTGCTTAAGGAGGTTCACAGAGGACCACAAATCGGAGGTCTCGGATGGGTGCCCTTCCTATTTCCTCGTCAAACTATTCCTTCCTTAGCAAAGTAGGACTAAGTGGCTGAGACCTGCCACTTTCTCACTGTCTATGCCAGACCAGCTGAAGAATTTTTTTTTTGTTTTAAAGTGCGTCATATAGGAGATTATGAGTGGGCTTAGGAAACCTGAATCATTAACACAAAAGTTTCACAAATTTCCATTTGTCCTTTGCATTTTATGAAGGCCAGATCTGTCTGGTATTACAGCCAAGTTAAAGCATGTGTGAAGAATTTTTGTGCATGGCATTTCGTGCATGTCCACAATGGACGAGGATTTAAGTTTGAGTGCAACTGACATGACCCCTACTAGGATAATCCTGCGGCCCCTCGAAACCCAAAACTAATCTGAAAGTCTCCCTTTTTTTGAAGGTCTTCACTCATTTCAAGGTTCCTCAAGGTCTCCAACACCTTCACTAATATTTTATGACCACCCTTGCCACAAAAATCCAAATTTGGTCATGATTAACTTGTGTTTACAGTATCCATACATATATATGTTTTGTGAATAGTTCCCATCTGTCTGTCCCCCCTGATGATAAATTCCGGGTTTCCATAGGACACAAACAGATGCAGTTTTGATGACTCGCATGCCTCTGAGCCTATGAGTAAATGCAGTAGCTATCCCCCGGAAGGGGTCTCTACCATTATTTTTTTACAATGACCTTATCGGCACCTCAGCATTAATGTCAAAGTTGATATGCGCCTGTAGGACTATTTCAGTTATGCAGTGCTGGAATGTGCAGTGCCGTGCACAGGGAAAGCTGTGCCTTCAGGCTAGGTGTGCTGCATTAAGGTTGCAGGCATATTTGTGTGAAATGTATGACTCGTGAATTTTAATAATTCGACTAATCCGGTCTGGCTGAGGATGTTTGACTTATGCGCTTCACCGGAGACTCTCCACCATGGGTTAGGTGTGCATCTAAAACTCCATTTGCAAGGATTGGAGCCACCACCAAATGGAGTGCAGTTTTTTCACAACCCAGTGAGTTAAACGAAGCTTTAGATATCCTGTGGTCAAAACCACTTGGGTATTAGTGCTACAGGTTATATGTGAGAGTGCATGAACCTCCTGGAAAATAGTTTTGAAATTTGAATTGTGATCTTTCTTCCTAAAGGGAAATTACATTTATTGTCAAGGATTACAAGTATAGGGAATTGCCACTATGCACAAAGTGAAAAGCTATATTGCTTTGCGTGTTAGAATGTGATCATCTCAATAACTTGTTTCTCCAATTCTATCTATCATTTTTCTATTGCTCTAATGCGTTGGCGAATAACTTCAGTTGCGTCCACCCGAGTAAAACACTCGTGGCATGTTTCTGCAGATGCTTCCTTTTAGGTGGTTAAACTGATTTGTCGTATTACCTAAGAAAGTGCCGACTGTCACTGCCAGACAAAGATTACTGACAAGTTTGAAATATGACACATGTGAAAGAGTCTACGATAGAGACTTGTTGGTACAATGATAGAATGTTTCCTTTTTACGAATGTATTTTGTGGACATCTTCAAGATTGATTACAACATAAAAGCATTCGAACGCCCAGTACTAAATCTGTCGTGTTAATTTATGACGTGAGGTTATGTATTTATGTTTTAACTGTAGAATAATTTCACAACATCACAACGTAATGTTTTTTCTGGCCTTGGAGGAAAAACAAAATCCAAACGCATGAAAAAAGAAACCTCTGCTACCTCACTTTTTCATGTTTCAGTTAGTAAGGTGCAGATTGCCAACACCTGGTGGAGTGATGGAACATTCCTAACCAGACTGACCTTGTAGAAGCTAATAACTAGAAATCAGAACAAAAGAATAAAGAATAAAATGAAGTTTCCACAGATCCAAAACTTTGTAGGTAACTACATATTACGTACCAAAATGTCAGGCTAAAATAAATGCTGGTACACACTTTGCATGGACATCAGGAAACATCAGATGTTTTACCTTCAAGTTGCTACGTTTTGTCTTACTATATTATTTACCTTAAAAGTATAAGGATAAAATGATACCTACCCAATTTTGTTATTCTGTAAAATACAGCACTCAGTTAGTTTTATCCGCAATCCTACAGTGATCAAAACATCATGGTGCTGAAGTATCTGCAGAGTGCTTGATCTCTCACCTGAGTGCCTGAGTGTCCATTGTGAGGAATGACTGCACTGTACACAAAGCAGCACTCATGTTCAGGTTCACGTGGGTGTATATACTGTGTCTGGTGATGTGTTCAATTATTGACCATAAACATAAAATGATGTTTCTCTATCAAAAGTGTATAAAGTAATGTGTATATAAATGATATACTATATATTAAAATCAACTCTATTGCTGCAATTCTTCGGGTCAATGTCAATGTATTGTCTGCTGTTTAACATCAGCATTCTCAGAACACAGCCATTTTGGTGTGGGCCTTCTGTACAAGTAGCAAAATAGTTAGACTGAAAGAATATACTGGGGCAAACCCATCTGCAGTGAAGTTGCCAGGGTAACACGGGACTTGCATACCCCCCACCCCAACCCAGTATTGGCGCGGTCCCGCTCCGTGTGAGTTGGGTACTTAATTTCACTGACCCCCTGGGTCTAGGCTGAACAGCCTCCATTGATTAGGACAAATGGAAGGGAGACCATCCAACCAAGCCGCCCCTTTATCAGGGTTAAGGATGTAGTCATAGAGGGGGAGAAGACATAGAGCCGGCCGATGAATAGCTCGGGGATTCCTTGTTTTAGATGAATCAATGACACATTTAAAGGCTAATTAGTCCATCTATTCACTTGGTATAAATTTGCTGGGGCCGCCACCTCACTCCGCAGCCATGATTGGGCTATTTAATGTATTCCACCTCTAAATAGCAGCCACTAACGCCTTCAAATGAATCGCCTCCTAACAATACCAGTTTTTTCAGGCACAGGTGTAATGGCGCAGGGAGAAGGTTTTTGGGCGTGTTTTGTGTGTGGTTGCAAGTGTGTGGCTGCGCCGCTGGGCGATACCGTGTTTAATGTCTTGGTTGTTTATCTTCTGTGGTATGACATGTCTTGAATTTTCTTGAGCTTTTTTTTTTTTTTGACAAGCCTGGCTGTGTTCACATGATGAGAGAATTCACCACTGCCTAAGTGGCACACTTTGTTTTATTCTAGCAGCTTAGCAGTCAAAAAAAAACATTGGTCACAGTCATGAGGCAGTAAATAACAAAACATCTCGTGCTGACGATGGCTGCGAATATAAGATATTGAAATGAGTCCCCCTACATATTGCAAAAATGTAATTTGGTTTTTTCATACTTATGTAATTCTTAAGTAACATGTTCGTGTGCATCTTTTACGCATTCACGCATGCATAAAAAAAAGCAGTTTTAGAACGATAAGAACTCACCCAGACTTCACTCTGCCTTTCTAAATACTTGTGGTGAAAAGTATTGATAATAATCTTTAATAAACACACTCTGAGGAAGCGATGGCTGGAGATGTGAGCTCTAGCCTATTAACATGATACCCTGAGCGGCTCGGGGCACTGTTTGTCTGTGCCTTGTTTGGAACGTGTTTGTGTGTGTATGTGTGTGTTCCCTGCGTGTTTGTATGTGTGCATCAGAGGGTTACGCAGGGACAGTGATGGGATTCAGAGCCAGCTGCTCCTCACAATGCCACCCCCACCCTCCCTTCCTTCCTCCCCTCGTACCCCCACCCTGCTCCGTGTGATACCCCCCCCCCCTCCTCTTGTCCCCACTGACTGGACAACATGCAGCCCCTTTATGCCACCTGTCCATCAGTGAGCCTGCACCTTGGGGAGCCTCTGTCAACGAGTTTGGAAGCTGCCGCTTGCTTGCCTTTGTTTGGATTCTGGTGAAGTCCACCCCCCTCCCTCCGTCCTCCTCCCTCCCCTCTCCTCTGCCTTGCTCTCTTTTTATTTTCTCTGTGCTGTCCTTTACAAACACAGACACACAGGAAGGCACACACATACAAACTAGTGATTGCGGCTGTCAGCGATTTCCTACATCTGCCTCAAAGCACAAAGGACACAGCCAGCGTCGCCCCCCCCTCCCTGCTTGCCTCACACCTGTATTGGCCAGGATGCAGGGCTGAGTGTGTCTGCTGTAGAACCACATTGGACAGATCCAAATCCGCATGAAGCTGATGATATTTTACAAACTCTGTGTAGCACCAGAACAGTAAGGCAACTTAAATGGGTTATTTCACGCACTGGACAGTGTAATTTATCCCGCGCTGCCTCCTATCCCTGCCAAGACATTTATGGGAATTCTAGAGCAGCCTGATGTATGTCTTCAGCAGGTCGCTGAGGTTGTTTATCTTATATTCGTCTCGCTTCTCTCTCTCCGCCGCTCACCCTGCTTCCTGTACCCTGTCCCACTGTCATCAGCAGTCTGAGGCTGTGATGGGGGGGGGGGCGAGGTCCCGGTGCAGCCTGTGGAACGGAGCGAAGAAGCTGCCTTACACGGAAATGGCTCCCGTTACCGTAGCAACTAGCTGTCCTTGAGCGTGAGGAAGCATTTTGGAGGTTGCGAGGTGCGCGGCACTGACACGCCCAGTCACATCTCATATTGAGTTCCAACACATTGATTTGTTTGTCCAGGAATGCATTTACTGTAAACACAAACCTTCTTGTTAAACACCTTAACAATTCATTTATGCTTGATAGGCTTAGACGACGGAAATGGGATGTTTTTTCTCATCATTGCACTTACTGTACAATCTTCCATCCAAAGACGGGTGTTTCAAAGGACGCAGGGCTATCAGCGCAACTGTGGTGTGGCAGATGATCCGTTCCCATGAGGGCGTGGGTGGGTGGAGGCTGCCTACATTCTTAGCTTAACGGTCTGACATCTAATCACGTCTTAAGTCTCAAATTCGAAAACGGTGAAAACCAACATAGCCAGCGGTGTACCTGAAAAGACGGGTGTCATTTTTTTTTTCAATCCCACCATCAAGAAAAAACACTCGGTGTCACATGACAGGGAAAGCTCTGCGTCTCTGTTTTCAGCAAGCGTGCGATGTCAAGGATGGCCTGAGTGCCTTTGTTAGAGAGAAAAGCACTTTACGCAACTCCCACAAAAAATAAGAGCCGTCACCGTGTTGGGGCTAGATGATGATAGGTGAAAGTAAAACTTAGGCTGTTGCTGTGTAAACATACAAAACTAAAATGTAAAAACACAAATGTGTAAGGATGTGGTTTAACCAAGCATCCTTAAATTGGGGCTAACTCCTAGTCGTTGTAGTGAATTATTCAGCTGAATTAATTTGAATTAGACTGTTTTGCAAGCAATGAACATAGCACGCATACATTTGCTCATTTCCATCCCATGTGCAATAAGCTTCCGCATTTGGCTGAATTAAATACCCCCATCTGAGCACGTAGGCTGGATTGCTGGCCCAATTACAAGGGACCATTCCATGAATTTAAAGTCATGGGCCATTATTTTGCATTAAGTGACATTTTTTTTTTATCCCAGCTTGGGTAATGATCATTACTAATAATGCAACACAAGGTGGCTGGTTTCGGTGCGATGTGAAGCCTGACGGTTGACAAGCCATCTTAAATGGAGATTAATGCCGTCAAAGGGGCCTGCCTCCTGTCGCAACCCGGCCATCTGCAGCCCAGTGTACCGAAGGGGTCCACCAGCATCCGGATTGGACCTCCGCATCCTCTGGAGAGCAAGCTGTCAAGTGATCCGCCGGCTTGAAATGACCCTTTCCGCTTTATTTGCCACGACCTCCCACCCACTAGCATTGTTCACAGTCCTACCCCGCATGTATGTGCGCTGGCTCAGATGCTTGTAATTTCACCATTCACTATTTGTGACTCCTTTTTCCCTCGGAGCTGAGAAAAAGGGAAAGAGAAGAGAAAAAAATTAAATGGGAACGCAGTGAAAATTCCAGACGTTATTACTGTGCTGCATGCATGGCTCCAGTGATACTCCCCTTTCATCTCAGCTTCCTCCTCTATTGACAGATGGTAGTTATCAGACAGTATGGAAATACTGTGGTTAGGATAGTTTTCACTGATTTTTTTTTCCCCCTTTGGTATTTATGACCTGATGACTGCCATGAGCGCTGTGGTCTTAAACAGAGTCCCTCTGCCAGCGTTGTTTGAGTCAAGAAACTAACGTTTGCCACATGGGAGTGACGCACTATCTCCAGATTGGCTGAATGTTGTATCAAGTGTGAGTCTGTGTACTTCACTGTCCTGTAGCAGACTACTGGGTTGATATAAGGCTGAAGTGATTGATCAACACACCCTCAATTCATTTATTATTGAAGAAATGTATAAAGATAAAAAGTTACCAATCCTTGCTTTTAATGTCTTGATGTGGAGATGTATAAGTATAGCCTGCAAGCAGTTAAAGCAGTATTTTTTGTATTTGCAAACATGCATACTGTATATTCCTATGACATGACTTATTCTTTGTTAAAGTTACGGAGCTGATAGGAAATAAGGTCAGTGAGTGGGAAATTAGTTTTCACATGGCTAATATTTCCCCTATGGAGTATTTTTTAGCTGAGACTGACATCCTGAACAGACTTTTTGTCCTTGTAAATACCAAACATTGTGATCAGGCTTGTGCTCGTGCCACGTATATGAGGTTAAGCTTCTGCAGTATAAGCTGAAATTGTCCTCTGGTCAGTGGCCAGGTGGGGTTTATTAGCAGCTTCGCTCTTTATGGTCTTTGCTTATTTATGTGTTAATGTAGGTACATCAAAAGAAAATGGAATTAAATTAGCTCAGTGTGTGCGTGTGCATGCGTGCGCGTGTTTGTGGGTGCCTGCATGTTTTTTTTCCCCAAAGTTCCCCGGGAGAGTGTACAGTACATGTGTTGTGTGTATTCTTTGAGCCTGGCCCCCTCCCGAGGTGATAGCACCCTCATGCTCATTTTCCCAGGTGTCCCACATTTCCAGCTAATCCGCAGCTCACATTGGCTCCTAATCTGTCTGAGAGGAGCCTGATGGACGTGTGAGGGGGCCTGTGGGGATATGATCTCCCCGAAAACTGTAGGGAAGATGCAGCTTAGAGCAAAAATGCTGAGGGACATGGAGAGAAAAGTCGCTTCCCTATCATTCCACTGTCCTCCCATACTCTTTGGCCTGTGTGCAAGCAAACACACACACACACACACATTTATTATGTACCCTTACACTGGCCGATTTTTGTAAAAGTCGACTTCTGGTAAGTCACTGAGTTGCTCTGATCTCATCTGAAGTACTTTTCCAAGGCTTGAAGGGTGGGATTTACTACCAAAGTTAATAGAGTTAAAAGCGGCACCTAATCATTAAAATAAGTGGCTGGGATGTTTTTTTTTCTTTCATTGGGGTAAGCCCATGAAAGTTCCTGTGTCCCCTTTAAAAGTTATTTTTAGTGCTTTGGTAATGCATGGGCACTGCCCTGTTTGCTCGGAGTTGCGAACGTTAAACATAAGAAAAACTGTTTCTCAGAGACGGACCCACTTAAACGACCTTGAGTTTGAGAGCAGCCAGATTTACACCTTGTAGTTCATAAGTGGTCACCCCTCGCACACTGGCATTGTCCTGGCTGACGGCGCGAGGAGCCACGCAGAGTCCCAGACCTGTTAATTGCTCCAGACATGGAAACCCAGAGGGAGAAATGAATATCTCATTTGCGTGCCACTGTGTGTGTGTGGGGGGGGGGGGAGGCGAATGCCAGTTGTCTAATAGCTTTCACACAAGCCTGATTGAATTAGACGGGGAAGGAGGACTGGGTTCCTAATTGAATTGCGGAGAGCCTGTGTTGCAAACACTGCGAGGTAGTGTTCCCTGTGGAAGTGCCGAGGCAGACGAGGAGGGGACAGGCTGACTTGTCCTCACTCCCGGGAAGAGACGCACAACTTGTGGTTAAGCTTTAGTTAGCCGTGACCAGTTCAGAGACTGATGGTGTGTAGTTGTAAGATGGTACGCGGTCATGCGAGAAACGACTGCAAAAGTTAGCAGCTTGTCTTAATCTAATGTTCTCCTTGGGAGAATTCTTGGTCTATCTTGTAAAAAGGAACCTCTTTACGATCCGTCCCAGCAACGGCTCATACGAAAAGTTTTTACAGGCTGCGCCAGAGCAAACAGAAGGTCCCGAACTTGTGCGTGGCAGCCTCTTTGGTCACAATGGAACATGGGGAAATACCCAGCGTCCACGCAAACTCACGCTCACACACACAACCCCTCTGGCGCTGGACATTTTCACTGCTTTCAGCACTTTTTCCTGCTTTGCTCACAAAACATAGTCTATCACATCATCTCAGATTTTTTTTCTCTTTTTTTCTCTCTCTTCTATCACCTTTCCACCCTCTTCTCTTTCACACCCCGAACAAGACACATGTGCAAACACCTGTGCCTGTTTTTGTCTCCATCTGTTCTTTAATGGTGTTTTCATTAAATAAAGCAGTTTTTGGGGGGGAGGGATGGGGGAAACTGGTGCTGCGGGCGGGGAGGGGATAGGGTTTACTTTTGATGCCCCAGACTGTAGGACAAAGAGTCTCTCTGTCGGTTGGTGGAGATGAGAGATGAGGCGGTGGGTGAAAAAGACCGAAGGGGTGACGGGGTTGTTGTTGTTGTGTTGTTGTTGTCATTCATTCTTTGCCTCAGTAGGTGTGGCCTTTGACTGGAGAACCTGGTATCAGCCAGTTGATTGTCTGGTTGTGATCGCACAGCAGCCGTGGAGCCATGGTGTAAATGTCAAATGCCCAGTGTTTGTTTGTTCAATCTCAATGTGTGTGTGTGTGTGCGTGCGTGTGTGCGGGCATGCATGTGCGTGTGTCTGTGTATGACACCTGATTGGGTCAGAGGAGCCAGATTCACAGGGAGAGTTTCCAGAATGGCCAGTCACATTGACATTGTAGCTGAAAACAATAGCTCCTGCCTGTTTGTTTTATTTTATTTCTTTGCTTGTGTCTGTCTGCTATCTTTTTGTCTGCCTCTCTCGAAAACGCACATATTACACATCCACCCACATCCACAGACGTTGTAGGGTTCAGGTGGTTTCAGCTTCAGGTTTTGCCTTTGGTGTGCCATAAATAACTTGAGCTGTGCTATTCAGGAAACCTTTGAAACAACCAGCAAATTACCTGCTGTAAAAACGGACTAGTATGAGTTAACCCTTAAATGTCACACAGGCTTATTTTTTAATTAAAGTATTTGTCACTATATGTTTTTAAAAGTCATAAACAAAGACAGACACAAGCAGCTGGAGTTTAGGAATATGTGTGTTGGGGGGATTATTCAATAGTGGTTAAGTTTTTTTTTTTTTTTTTTACATACCAGATTTAGTGAGAGCACATGCCTGTTGTGTCTCTGGAAACAATTTGAGGTGGTCTGGACCTTTTGACACAGCTACCACTAAATTGAGTTTGAAGTGTATATAAATTATCTTAAAGTTTTTCTGTGTGGCTTTTGTTCTTTACTTTTTGCCACATTTCATTTTTTGTCCTACTTCAAGAATCTGCGTTGGCAGTCCCCAGAGACCTGATAGCGGGCCGTGGCACGGTTGCTTGATGTCTTTAAGGATGTAAATAGCATCAGGTTTTTTTTCCCCTTTTGAGTTGAGGAAGCGTTAACAACAGATGAGCTGTTGTCAATGAATATTCTTACATTAATTAACTCCTCTTGCCAGAAGGATATCTGTATATGGAGGAAACATCCAAAAACAGCCTTTAGCTTTCATATGTTGTACCAGACTGCCAGGATGATGATCAAACAGCTCAACAGCAGCAATCTAGGCAGGCAGGGAAGTAGGGAATTAGAGCTCTGATCTGTTTTTTAATCACAGCTTCCACGTCTTTGCCTCTCTACATCTGACATCAGACAACTTCGCATCTCTTAAAATCTGTCATCTGGGTATGAACTGGAAATTCCCCAAATATTTTCCCCAAATAATGACCATGGCAGGGCAGAGAGGCATGCTGACACATGTAAATACTGTATCCTCTTACACGTGATGGGATGTTTTTCACAATCCCTTTTTCTTATCAGGCATTGTTGAAGTTGCCAGATGGGGAGACCTTTTAACAGAGGGTATTGCATTGATGGGTATTACATTCTTAAACCTGTTTTTATTGTGTTTTTTCCTTTTTTGTCTTTTGTATTTGGCACAATTTGAATTGATAAATGATACAAAACATATTCAATATAACACTACAGAAATCACAATAATGCAACTCTGCACAAGTATTGGTGGGATCTGTCCATTTATAGTATTAAACGACTTTTAAACAAGTATATAATGTGACAGTGAGTATGGGGTTGTCTAATATGTGGGCCAAAACAGCGCTGACATTAACATACATAGTAAATATAAATGCGTATAAGTTTGTCCTTGAATAATGTTCTCACTAAATGGAACAGACTCACAGAAGTCCACGGGATTCGGTCTGTAAATATTTGTGGTTCTTAGTGGGAAAATTAGCATTATGCCCCAGTGTGCCTTCCAACATGGGCTTATTTAAGTACTACCACTGTGGTAGCAATGCGGCGTGTGGCTTTATGAGTGCTTATCAATAAAAGGTTTTAACTTTCCTCCCCACGCAGACTTTAAAGCCATTGTTGTGATTGTACCGTCGCAGCACATACATTCACTGTGGGCACAGTAACACGCCAAATTACCAGGCTGAAAAACTCCCAAACACAGCCCTTTCCCACTTCTCCCCTCTCTTCTCTTTGTTTCCATCCCTACATGTCTCTCTCCTCCCCCCCTCCACTCCTGCTTTATGCTGCATCCTTTGGTGTTGCGCCTTGGAGTGCCGCACTCCCATGGACCTAGCTGCGCCGCTGAGGTTCAATCCCAACACCCCACATCGCCGTTGCCTGGGCCTCATTCACAGACCCTGGTGACTGGCAGTTAGTGAATGTCCTCATGTTTCGCTCTGTACCCACAACCTTTCTCCACATCAATCATGGAGAAAGAAAAACATCTCAAAGCTAATACTAACTGAAGAGATATAAATAATGTATAATAAAAAATGATCTCTCATTGCCATGGATATTTGCGATTACACAGATGAACCATTAGGAACAATGCTGCTTCCTAAACGTATTTTGCCTTCCACACTCTTTGGCAAAGTCTTCAAAAGTTGAAGGGGAAATAATATTGTAATTTATCCATTTTACATTTTGAACCAATCACATTTTCAAGAATAGAATGTGGATATACATATAAAATGTTCCATTTATTGTTTATGTATCAGTAAAATCGAAAAATATTACACAGGTGTCCTTTCCCACAGCAGTTTCAATAAAAGATAAATTCATTTATAAGATATATCTAGTTGTATGTAGTTTTACAGCTCATCATAAACACGCCCTCTCTTTTGCCCATTCCCGTTTGTTTTTATGTCATTTCTGTGCCTTCACACATGCTGGATCATTATACAGATGTAGAGGGTAATGGTTCTGAGTAAGGGGAAAAGAGCATTCATCTCTGGCCTATTAGGTCTTTCAACATAGTGATGTGTCTCTCTAATATTAACACTGGGACTGGACCTGGATTCATTCTGCCTTGGGACTTGCCCTCTTTTAAATGGGGGTTTCAGCTGCTGATGTTTCCATTTTTCCACATGCTACGATTGAGCTGTGATTGCTGAAACAGCCTGAAAGGAAATAATGGCGGCGTGTTTTTATTGCTTTATAGTGGAGATGACGGCGGTCATGTCATAGGAAGTTAGTAGAAACTTTTTTACATAATGAGTGTGACATGTTGCATTAAATATTACAAGCCCCGGACATAATCAAGATAAAACCTTTTTTGTAGATTTAAAAAATAATAATATTTACACTTATTGCACTTAAGTGTAACATGATAGAAAATAAAGTAACAAGAAATTGATGGAAAAGATTATCTTTTTGTTTCATCAGACTCAACAGTATTGCAATGCTTTTTGTACTCTTGGTACAGAAAAACAACAGCGCAGACAGACCTCCGGGTGTAAATTCAGTAAATCCCGTGTGTATATTTTTCATGTTACTGTACTTCTAACACTTCTGTCTCTGCACTGCTGTGTTTACTCCTTTATCAGGGGAGCAGGTGGGGGCTAGATAACCTGAAGCAAAATTGGAGCTGTTTTGGCCAAAGATAGAAAAAAGCTCTTTACATGGTGTAGGCCAAATTCTCAAAATAGTTTTTTTTTTAGTGCAGATGGTTTAGGTGGAACAGGTACCTTAGTTTGTTTATCACTGCAGTGACTGATAGTACAATCTGTGATTTACCTAAACCTGGGATGATGCACAAATACACAATTTAATGGCATCTGTGGCGAGTGTGCATCTTTGTCTTTATCATGTATGTTGCTTTCCTCCCAGGTTTCCGGAGAGAGCCCCTTAAAAGGGCTCTTAAGAGAAAGCAGGGCACTTCAGAGATTTCTCAGTCAACCAGAGCATGTTGAATAATTCAAGGGAAACGTACAACTTGTTTCCATGTTGCCCTATCCACAGAAAGGTGCCTCACATGCAAAGCCTCACTGGCATGTATTTATATGTCGGGTTGCACTGATAGTATATTTATACGTTGGACTCTGGTGGCCTGGTTGTTTTTCATGCTGTTTTCATTATGGTCATTTGATGACTTCTCTTGAAACCAAATACCTTTGAACAATTTTAATATAGTGAAAATATTCACTTTGACTGTATTTTTAGAATTCTGTTTCGCAATAGTAAATCACTTAGGTGTCCCACAAAGTTATACAGAAACTGTCATAAAACAAAACCCTTTTATATGCGTTTAAAAAGGGGCTTATTCATGTATCCTGATTCTTACACTTATTCTCCTCTTTCTTCCAGCTTGTCCATCCGGCTTTTTCAAGCCGACTCAAGGAGATGAGGCCTGTATGCAGTGTCCCATCAACAGCCGTACAACCAACGAAGGCGCCATGAACTGCGTCTGCCGCAACGGATACTATCGCACTGACGCAGATCCTTTCCAGATGCCATGCACAAGTATGTATAGTACTAACTGCGGTGTGCACGATCTCGTCGCTTGTTTTTTTATTATTGGGCTCATGTTATTAACATTTTAAACCTTATATGATTCAATTGGTGACTTACGCACATGTCAAACAATCCACTTTTGTTGAAACCTAAGTACTGTTTTGTCAGTGGAAATGGAATGGCACATCCCTGTCACTAACATTGTTATAATTGCGCTGTTACTCTCTCACAACACAAATACTGACAGATGACATCCTTACAAAGTATTCCATTTCAATTATGAACTTTTTGACACTTGCACCAGCAGAGGAGCCCCGGGATCAGAGAACAGTCATACTCTGCCTAACTCGAAACAGAGAGAGCCTGTCAGAACTGTCCCTCACACCAACACAACGCTGACATTGCCCATGGGGTGGCTGTCCCCGGGTCCGACCCAGCACACAGGGCTCGGCCGTCCCTCCTCAACACAACGCAGCCTCGTACACCAGGCTGGAGCAGAGGTTACTGGGCCAGGGCGCAGAGCTTTGTGATGTGGCGGGAACGGAGAAAGAGCCCGGGCGAGACACTCTCTTGTCATGCCAATGAAGCTGTCCGAATTTGAATTTGAATTTGAAACTGACACCGAGGTTAAGGGAAAGAAAGATGGATAGAGAGACGGAAGGATAGACCAAAGCAAAAGGGTGCAAGGGAGGGGCAAAACGTGATGGAAAGACATTCGGATAGAAATGAAGGAGAGGGAATTGGAGAGCGAGGGAGAGGGGTTGTGTGTGTACGAGATGACAGAAAGTCAGCGCATAGAGTGTGGTCTTAGTAAAACAAGACGGGGGGTGAGTGAGAAAAGGAGCTCCTTTCAACATGTTGGTTGTGTGTGTGTGTGTGTGTTTTTTTTTCCCTCACTCTCCCTCTCTCTACGTGTTGAAAGCGAGAGAGGAGGGAAAAGATTTGATGGTTTCCAACAAAGGAGATTTGCATAATCCCCGGCTCTGGGAGTCGAGCAGCTGTTGTGAATGAGAAAGCAGTAGCAGCGCCACGTCACCCGTATTAAGTGTAGCAGGGCCCGGCCTGATTAATGCAGGCAAATGGGTCCATCAGAGCATCCCAACAGCTAATGGGTGGGGGGGGGGGGGGGCGTGTTATTCCTCCTCCTCATGAAGAAGATGCCAAGGAGGAGTTATGTTTCCATGTATGAGAGACCCCAAGAAGGGCTCTCCAATGGGCTTCCTTCCAGCCCCGGATGTATGTTAATTGCTGTCAGTTAAAAGGAGGTTAAATAAGAAGTTATCAATTCGAATTTAGGATGTTGTGGGCGGAGTGGAATCGTTTATCTCATTAGTCCCGGAGGGTGCGTCTTCCATAATTAGGTGCACATGAGTTTAAAAAGATAAACAGTCCTTGTTTGTTTGTTTTGGCCTGTCACTCACCGCGAAGCAGCATGTGGAAAGCTTCCACCCCTTAAGGCAGAGCCACTGATAATGCCCCTCATAGGAGAAACAGCGGGCTCCCCTCCACCGTAGTAACCCTATACAACGCTCCATGAGAAACTTGGGCAGAGTGGATGTTAAGAAAACACTCGACAAAGTGGACACCAGCATGGACAAGGAGAGCGTGTAAATGGGCATCCCGAGGGATGAGGTACTGCCAGCTTGGAACGCAGTCAGCTCAGGCCTCAAAGAGACTGTGGTATCTTAGTTAACTGGTGGGTTTCTCTTCTGCTGCGTAAGTTTTATTTTAACAGTCAAAGACGCAGCACAGCTTCCAATTAATATTTGAAAAAAGCAGAACAAAAAAATAGTCTGGGCTTTGTAATTGATATTGGACTTCCTACATATGCATTTTAAAGTCTTTTTATTAATTTATTTTCTTCGATTTTTTATGCAAACGACAACTTTTCAAAGTCGGACATGTTTGTTTTATCTCAAGAATCAGTGATATTTATAATGTTCAACTGCAATTGTGCATTGTGACCTTCACTGTAGAGATTATGATTACATGGGGAAATCAGGCTGTTGAACCAAGGAACAAGTGAGATTATTTTGATGCAGATCAGGATGCCAGCACGGCCATTTTTATAGAGGCTGACATTCAGCTTCTCACATAATTACCGTAAGGGGTACCATCTAAGATTTCATTCGCCCTGTTCTGGCTGTTTCGAGACAATTTATGATTAAAGACCCAGCCCATTTTACCTAATGTGGATCTATTTTAAGACACAATCTTTCGTTTGTCTTTCTGTCATAGTGCAGCTGGGTGTAGATCACCAGTTCACCATTCAACATACATATAGTCAGACACCAAAATGATGAATAATTGTCATTGAGTTATATGTTTTACCTGAATATACAGTGCTCACCCCAGTAAGCTACATATGAATGAGTGTGCTTCTGCAATGTAGACCAGGAGCTTCTTTGCAACCAAAAAAAATCTCAGTGTATTGGATGAAACACCCCAGTGGTATTTATGGAATCTCCTGTATGTTTTTTCAGCTGTCCCCTCAGCTCCACAGACGGTCATCTCCAGCGTGAACGAAACCTCTGTGATGCTGGAGTGGCAGCCACCTCGGGATTCGGGGGGTCGCGAGGACGTAGTCTTCAACATCATCTGCAAGAGCTGCGGCGGAGGCAGAGGAGGCTGCACCCGCTGCGGGGACAACGTTCAGTTTCTGCCCCGTCAGCTGGGCCTGACGGAGCCCCGGGTCTACATCAGTGAGCTGTTGGCCCACACGCAGTACACGTTCGAGGTGCAGGCTGTCAACGGGGTGTCGGATCAGAGTCCCTACTCCCCTCAATATGCCTCAGTCAACATTACCACTAACCAGGCTGGTAAGTGGACCCATCTGTCTTTTATTTCGCTTTTTATTACCCACCCATTTCTCTTCACTGCTTCTGCTCCTCTCTCCACCTTTTCACCATGTCTTTTTTCCCCGTGCTTTGTCGCTTATGCCCAGTACCTCTCCATCGCACTCACTCGTCCACAAGCACATAATGCACAGTGCGTGGACCTGCACTAAGTCAGTTCCTTACCCCTCCTGCATGGTGATGTATGCAGATTAAGGGCTCTAAAATAGGGACGGAGAGTGCCGCTGACGATGTGACGGAGAGAATTTGATGGTCTGCTCGTCTTTACAGTGTGACCTCTTACACCGTGTTTTTGTGGAGCTGAGAGCAGTAGAGAGAGATCTACTGTTCAGTGATTATGTCTCTTCTCTCATCCACCCACCTGGTTGAGATGTTACACTTAAAACAACCCTAGTGCATGCATATAGTTAACGCAGATTATTAATATGATGTAACTTTATAGAATTCAAAGTCCATATTCCACTATGGTAACATTTTCAGCTTAAGGTCTTTTTTGTAAGTATACCAAAACAACTCATGCAGTTTTGCGTTTCTAATTTTTTCAACAAGGCAACAGATGACATGCTGTTTATCTGTCTCTCTGAAAATATAAGCTGGGCTTTGCGACCCATTGACTGAATCCACTCCCCCTAAATGAGTGTGAAAGCTCTACAAGTAGATTACTTCACCTGAGGGCAGTCTTGTGACAGAGCTACCTACAGCATGCGCATTGTGTTTCCTTTAAACAAAACCTGCATTACCTGCATTGGGAGCAGTTAAATAAGAAGTTGACAAGTTGGATGAAAACATTTAATTTCATTTAATTGACCCACTGTAACCAACTTGAAGGTTTACAGAAGTATTTTGGGTAAAAGCGCCATAAAGCACCGGGTCATGATGCTGAAATGGAGGCCTCTATTCAAACGGTGACCCCTTTTTATTGTCTGTTTTGATTTGAGTCACTGGTGTGGTGGGTTAATGAGGGCCTGTGAGTGCAGTTAAGCGTTGTAATGAGGCCCCTGCCCCCACTCTTTCTCACTGGGCCACAATAAGTTTGCCACCCCAACCCGCGGCGTCTCTGCTTCCCCTGCCGAGGGGTCCTGGCGGAAATTGGGGGACTCTGCGCCCTCTCGACTGAAGTGCCTGTCACTTTGGATTAGGCAGCGAGAGCTCCTGTCGGACCGAGCTGTGAAAAGAGCTCAACTCTTGTTGGCCCCCGCTCTACCCTCCCACCTACCCCCATCACCCTGGAAAAACCAGGCTCACTCCTGGGCCCCGGTTTGCAGTTTTTGCGGTGCCACGCTACAGGGCCGGGGTCACGGGTACCAGGAGCCCGTAATTGCATCTGTTTTGTGAGGCTTGGAGGTTACATAAACATCATGTCACCCCTAATTACCTCAGGCAGCTCTGTGCCTCCCTCTTACACTGAGAATCAGAGCGTGAGATGGAGAGAAACAAAAACCTGTCTTCTGAAACTTTGTGTACAGATATGTGTCTCAATCGGTCCTCTGTTAGAATGGCACTGGCGGCGCAGAGGCCATAAAAGCAACAAATAAATAAGTAAATTAAAAGCGTTCCCTTTTTTGTGTGGAGGGCTGCCGACCTTAGCTACGAGGCGTCGGTGTGAAGGCTGGGGGCAGCAGGAGGAGAGAGGTGCGAGATTGGGAGCAAAACTTCTCACTCTCCATAACCAATCAAGCACCCACCACACTCTATTACCCTCGGGGCTTATCCTCCCACCCTGTAGGTGGTTGGCGACAGTTCCTCTGTGATAAAGGACGTGATTGCTCCGGAAAGTGCAACGCTTGATTACACACTGTAATGCCACACAAAGGGAGATGGCGTGCTGAATGGCATTTAAGCTCATTTTATAAGCATATGACTAATTCCCCAAACTTGTATTGTGTGGAATATTCAAAGGCCTTGAAATGTGCCTCCGAGCCTTTTTATAATAATGAGTCACAATTGAGCTTTCTACTTTGGCTTTGCTTTCTCTATAAAACGTTACCCTCTGTGCAACATGAAACAAGCAGGGCTGAGACTGAGAGTTGCAAATCTGAGGCTCTCTGTTGGGGCTGAGGGTGAAAACCTTTGTATGTGTGTGTGTCCTGATGTTTAACTGGGCCTGCAGGTGAGAGAGTGGTGAAGGTTCCAATCTTACAGTGGGCCTGCAGTAGCACCAAAGGGATGGCACACATATACAGTACATGTACAGAACATATTTATCACCAAACCATCTCATTAAATGCACTTGTCACATAAAAAAAGATAGAAAACATTCTCGAGTGGCATTTTATTAATGCCTAAGACCGGCCCCCCTTTAAAGCATTTAAAAGGTTGCAGGCCAAATAAAAATGGTAATAGCTGGCAAATGTTCTCTATGACATAAGGACCGAAACCCACAGTGAATTAACAAGCTGTGACTGTACACCATAAGTCTGACATACATTAGCTTATTCCTCTGTGCCGTCGAGCTCCATGGTTGTCCAAAACTATTGAAAACACATACATCAGCTCCACTGTTGGGCTGTGACACGTTCCTCCGCTACCACAAACATGGGCACTGCGTTTTATTCGAAGTCCCTTCCATCATTCCGCTGCTTTAAATACTTATTAGAGCACAAAATGTGGATTATTTAACCAGTGATGTATAGTCCCGGAAGTATTGTGTTTGGCAAACATTTGCCAAAAATACTTTGTCCTAAGTCTTTAAGTGTCCTTCTCGCAAAATGAGTGTGTTTTTGACCTTTTCATTCTTTTTAAAAGCTTTTAAAATCACAAGTTACATCTTTATTAGAAATGTTCAGGGCTTGGGGCTGAGTGCCACAGACAGCATAGAGGAGGTGGAAAGTATGCTGACACAGAATAAACCTAAGAAAAGTAGAGAAAATGCCTGCCTTATTCTTTTAGGTCAACATTTTAAGCATATAATAGATTTATACGTGTGCTTAATGTATTTGCATATGTAGTTTTGAAAAGGCTGCTTCTGCCCCTGTTTGGGATGAACTTGTTTAATCCAGTGTTCCAGTTTACCACTGTCACAAATTAATACAGAATCCAATGTGGAGTTCACCCAGGGCAATCACCCAGTGTAGCTTTTTTTTTCTCACACAGGGAAATATAGATATATTTTATTTTAAATAGCTGTGTCATAAGTGAAATAATAAAATGTCAGTGAGGAAGGGATGCTGTTTGGCTGCATTGCGTGTATGGACAATGACAGAGGTTAACTGGCGAACAGTGAGACAAATCCCAGTGGGCTGCAGTATCGGTCGTCAAAAATCAGTCTGCGCCTTTCATTGGTGGTGCATATGCGAGCGTGCTGTGTGCATGTTGCAGGACTGGCTCACACAGAGAAAATGTGCTGCTGTAATTACATTTGCACCAAGATGTATCATCAAGTGTTTTGCAACAGCTGCGAGGCAGTACTGTATGTGATTTTTATCCGAATTGATGGCGCTTCGTCCTGCCATTTTGACTCTGCACAGTCTGAAACATATGGATTGAACCAACAATCTACAAGAACATGCACAGTGTACGGTATATTTTTATGTTTCCACATTGCACACACCCACACGTCAGCATGTGTCTGATTTTTAAGTGAGCCTCTTCCAGTCTGTGTTTAAGCTGCCAGTAATATTGAAATGGCATGGTTCGGATTAAGTGTGGTTTGGGTGGAAATTATAGCCATCGCCATATGTCATTCACGTGTGTATGAAGCCAGCAGGGTGTTTTCACAATAAAGCTAACGTACACTTATTGTGTACAGATGAGACCGTATGAAGACACAAACCAGTGATAGCAAACTATTAATGTTGCTTGCAGCACAGCTGTGTCATCAAATTCAGTGTCTTGAAGAGAGATTACCTACTGAATGCAAGCATAGTCTGTGAGCATTGCACAACAAACAGAATTGATCTCCATATACCCTTACATATTGTATTCTATTGCGGCAGGGTATATTCAATTCATGGGGGACATATTTGTTGAATGCATTTCATTAATTCAAGGTGAGCCGTGGAATCTGCTGCGAATGCTTTTGTGAAGCAGAGGAACTGAATTGGTTTCTTATCTGACCAACTGGCTGGCCGTGGAAGTCGACTGCGATACTCAGAGGGTGGGGGGTGTAATCCGGTGCAGCCTTTTCATATGGTCCGGGGAAGATTTATGACTTAATTACTGTCCAAATTGCCCAGGTCCACTGTAACCAGGCTACCAGGGACTTTGCTGCTCCACTGGGCCGTGGTCTGAAAAGCACTGGTGCAGCGCCAGGTGGGACTGCCAGAATGTGTCAACACACCAGCCTGCCAAACGTGGCTACTACACTGTTGACTTTAGGACACTGACACCCCCTTTTATTTTTTTATTTTTTCAAAGGCAGTGACTCATTCATGGCGATGACATGGCTGCCTTGGTTTATTATCTGCCTGTATCATAATCTATGCGGTTCCCTGTAAAACCGAGACGCAGGCCGAGCGTCAAAGAGGCTGATCGACAGGGACCACCAGTATGCATGACGTGCGGCTTGACAGTGACAGAAGGTGTTAAGTAGGGGCACATATGGTGGTTGCCAGTGTAGGTCAGCCGGGCAGACAGATAGGAGGCCTCGGCGTGCACCTGGAGCTCACGTCTGACAGAGCTCTGAGAGAGGGCGAGCCAGCCAAACACACATCCACCGCAATCCAGTTACTGACCTGCTTCCTTAGGCAGATCCAGACAAGCAACGTTACAGAGAGAGTGAGATATATTATGCTCCGCGTTAAAGTGGTCTGTAAGTAGCTTTTACGGCCCCGGCACTGAAGTTCATCAGATGACTTTACATAACCCCTGCATGCAATGGGAATTTTAATATGACTCCCTAGAGGAAAATAAGCATATGGATTGTCAAAATTAGTTGACTAATTGATCTTTGCTCATAAATCATTCAGTAATACTGTTTTTCTTTTTTCTCTGTACATTTTGTTCCCTTCCCTCAAAATGACATGTGCGGCTTTAAGAATGCGCATGGAAGAGAGGAAAAGACTTTGCACGGCACCTGCATATAAATGTAGGCTAAGAGGCTACAATCTTTTGGCCCAGTGGGCCGTAAAAGGGAATGTAACGTGAATATACAATTAATTATTATTGAGTGCATTAGCTCGATACCGAAATGCCTGAATAATTGACTGTACTTTAATAAACTCGTTTATGGACGCTTTACATCCGCAAGCATTATGATGGTGATCATTTAAAAGAAATAAAATAAAATAAATAAATAAGAGTGATGAAGCAAAAAGGGGTCGCCACCCAATAAGCCCTTTGTTTTTGGATTTATTATTGTTTCCATAAACTCTATGGGGTTAACTTCACTAATTAAGAAAATGGGCCTGTGATAAAAAATAAAAAAAAACAATGGCACTGCCCTCTATCTGTCTTAAAGGCTTTCTTTTCCCTCCTGTCTTCTTTGCCAAACGTGATACCAAACACTCCGTAGTTCAAATTCCTGTGGTGCTGTATAGTGTATGTATTATTCCTTTTAAGTTAGCTGAAAAACAGTGTTGTCATTGTCTGAGCAACTGTCTTGCCACTGTCTGGGGTTTCTGGTTGGAACCCGACATTCCCCCTTCCTTCTGCTCCTTCTCGTATGTCACTAATACCTCTTGTTTTTTTATTTATTTATTATGTAGCCACGATTCGCTTGCACAGATCACTCTCATCATGCGATCTGCATCCACCGTCATCCTCTTGTAGGTTTTTATGTGTAAATTGGGGTCATGAACTTTCTAAGCGGAGAGATGATCTTTTATAATCCTTGCCTTTGTGTGCCACTCATTGCAGCAGCCTCATACTGTGTAGATTTTAATGCTAAGCCAAAAGTCAGCAGTTTGTGTTGAAATAGAACTGGAGCGGAAGTGCTCCGTGCAATCATGTACGTTAACATAAAATGTGTGGGTATGTTTTTTTGTTGGATGTGAAACTGCATATAAAGAATTTGCTTAGCAAATACAATTAAATGATGAGCATATGCTATATTACCGGAGGTGCAGGATAAACCATATGTAATTTGTGCATCTTAGTTTCACATATTTTTGTTAATTTTGTGGCCAATAGTCATGGGTGTGTCACTCACTGTCATGTCGAAAAACACCACTGTTTTTCTGATGGTGTCAGCTTTCTACTGTTTTTGCACTACCAAGGAACCTTTAACTCAGTAAAACTAAATATTGTTGTGTACTCGACCAAATCAAGGAAAAAAGGCACAAGCCCACACTCTGCCTTTCCAACATTGTACTGATATTGACACGCATACTGTGGTTTGTGGAGTTTTTCTCCATGCAGATGCCTGTTTGGAAGTTATTTAAGTGCAGAAAAGCAGTTTGCTGATTAAACAGAGTTCAGTTTCTCCCAAGCTGTCGGTCAAAACCCTCGTCCCTCATCCCACATCCCTGTGGCCAACAGCTCAAACAATGTCTGTTTATCCCAAATCGGTCTCCAGAGACTCAAAGACCACAGTGGATCTGTGTGTTTGTGAAATACAGTTTTTGAATTAAACTTTTTGTTACATTCTTCAAATTGCCTCTAGTCAAGTCTTCTCTTACAGAAGAATGGTGAAAAAACACTTGCAATTATTTCTTTAAAAATGTGTTTTTAAGTATGCAATGTGTACAATTATTTGGGTTTTCTGTTCAGAAATGGCTTTTTGTGATTTGTCACCACGTTTCTTACATTATCAACACAACTGCTTTTTAATATGCATATTTTATCAAGAGAGAAACATTCATGCAATACTTTGGGAGCCTTTTTTGAGACGTTGGCACATTTTAGGAAATTTCAACATCACTAAAATCTGTAAATATAATATTATACCATTAACTATTCAAACAACTGCAGTATATAACGACAAGAACTACTGTTCGAGTTCAAGCCGAGCTCAATATGGCTCAGATTGCCAGATATGGGGGATCTGTGGAGAGCCATACTGTTATGGATTGTATGATGGTTTGCTCAGCGGTTGCACAAGAATTGTCTCCCATATCCTCTGCTGCAGCACTGTCTCGACACATATTTATCTGGTTTGCATCTGGCCTGTCTGCAGATTTGCTGGACTGGCTTAGATTTACAGCCTAACCTCCAGGAGCATCTGTCAAGTCATCATCTGCCCCTGAAGTGCCTATTTTAGAATTAGCTTATGGTGTGTATATGAGTGTATTATAGTGCCCCAATCTTTTCCAGCGCAGATGGTTTAAAGCTTGATGAACCGAAATCTCACTTTCGTTGCTTTACTACACTGGAAAGTCTTTATAGATGAAAAACCCACAATCCTTTGCAGCTGGGGAAACAGGGCAGAGTGCCAGTGTGCTAAAAGTACACGCAAATATGGGCCTCTTCCTTCAAGACGGCTCGATGCACTGCTCATAAATGGACGGCAGCCTGTGAGGGGAAGCAGTGGCAGCCTGTTTGGGAGGCTGCCTGGTAGAGGACCAGCTGTTTTGGGCCCTTTGGGAGGGATTGTGCTGTGGGGAAACTGTTTTTTTACAATGAAAAGGAAAAGGGATTTACAAGCCCTGACCTGTTCTTGCTACCTTCCCCCATCTTCCCCAAATCATAGCGTTGCTCTCTGCACCAGAACTTCTAATCAAATCAGAGCCACATGCTCGTAGACACATCGGGTTGTTAGAAAGATGCAGATAAAAGGCCCCAAACATATACTTTCTCAGAAGCCTCCTACCCGTGCCAGGAAATGTCAAAGACCTTTTTTTTTCTTCTTGTCTATGATGTGCTGTTTCTAAAGACCAGAGCAGAATCATACCAAAGACTACCACGTCATGTGCTGGGGTTATATTTTTTTGATAATATAAGC